>VOPJ01015895.1:0-27530 GCA_014673585.1 Semibalanus balanoides | reverse complement strand
TGTGTGTGTGTGTGTGTGTGTGTGTGTGTGTGTGTGTGTGTGTGTGTGTGTGTAATGTATGATTGCGTTGAGCACTTTTTTGATAATTTTGATTCTTATGATGTGATAAGCACATCATAAGAGTCAAAATTAATGTATTTTTTCCTTTCTCTGTTTTTTCTTCTTCCGAGCATCGATTTTCTCTTATACAGCCGGATTCCTAGATATTCTGCTTGATTAGCTCGTTGACTTTGAGCTCGTTTATCGTCCTTGTTATCGCTCCTCTCTCTGGGTGGCGTTAAACAAATCAGAAGCAATGCAATAACAATACAGATGAGTGTCGCTTGAAAATCACCTGGACCCCATTCTTTAGTGGTCACACAACACGCACTCACCCCAACAATTGTATCATTGTCGACAAAACACAATAACCTTCGGTCCGGCATTTGTTTCGCACTTTCATCGCGTCTTCCATTCCTCGGGGCCTTAGCGCGGGCCTTAGCGCGACGGGGGTTTTTGAAACGGATTTTAACGACGCCTGTGATGCGGATTATAATTGTTGTGACTAATAGAATACAAGGCCAGGTGACGTTATCCAACCTGTATCTCGGTCGGGGCGAAAACAAGAACACTAATCCGTGATTTCGCCGCTCGGCGAGATGGACTGATTGGTGGAGAGGAGCCCGACGGGGGTTCGACAGCGGTAGGCCATGCCGCTTAGGGTGCTCCCCGGTGGGACCCGGCTGATCCTAAGGAGCGTGTCGGGTGCAGCATCCATAGCAACATGCCAGGAACGAGTGAAATCCTGGGGTGGGTGTCAGGTCTGAGTTTCTTTCTACTCAGGGATAACGCAGGGACTAGATGTCTTAAAAAGTGTCGTTTGGCCCCCTAGCCATGATACTCCTGGATATTATCATGACTTCATGAATGCGTCAGTCCAGCATCACCAAGCATTTGCTAGGAAGAAACGGGGATTCTGCAGTGTGTATCAGATCCCGCAGAATGATTTGAACTCTGATTCCGAATAGCAGTCATGTTTTGTACTGTCGATGACTTTGTAATGTCGATGTTTTGTACTGTCGATTTGTGCTGTCGATTTTGTACTGTCGCCTGTCGATTTCAAATTTCAATGATCTTATCTTTTTTAAGGCAAAGCATTAAAAAAATAATGATGTCGAATGCATTGCATGGCCTTAAGTGTTGGATTTATTTCATAATTTGCAGTATACCAGAGATGCATTAGATTATGCACCACTATCATCATACACCCATGGTCACCATATGGACTAATATATTTTGGATGAATTTGTGTGACGCGCTAAATATCCCAATTGATTGCACAATGGATGTACCTATAGAAATTATTACTTAGATGTAATGTATTGTTTGCACCGATTAAAGTTCTTCGAAGATTTTAAGTCCTCGACGTGTTAAGAGCAGCCAAGGCCTCCTCTTGATACTGAACAGCGCTACAGTTATCCAGTACTGTACCATACCAGCTGCTTCTCTTTCCAGATCTCCTCCCTGGTGAACAGTCGACCTCGCTGCACTAAGATCTAAAAACAGGTGATTATGGAGCCGTCTCCTGCCAGCAGACCACGAGCCCTCCAGCAAGCTGTACATGACAACGCATTGGATTCGCTTTGGTTCCACAACCTCACATATATGTTACCTCTCATGTAATTGAGTGGTGAATCAATCGATGACAGAAATACATGTCTCACCCCGTACCACACGCAGTGGCCGTTTAGCTCAATGCAATCGTTACCTGGTACAATACCAGCGGAAATCACGAAACGCCAAATCATTGCGAAATGTGACTAATGACATCCCAAATGACTACCACCGACAAAAAATAGCAAGAAGAAACGCCACAAAAGCCGCAGAGGCAAACAGTTGCGCGGCCTCCCCGATCTGCACGTGCTTGCACCAACTCAAAAACTGGGCCCGCACACCGCACAATGCTATCGCCTGCTCTCCGGTCCTAGTTAGGACTAATGACAGTCGATACCATCTGATCAGAGGCCGTCCTGGGGTGCCACTAACGCTCCGTGATCGGCCAGAACTGCCGTACTACGGGCTGACGTCGTGATGGCGTGCCTTATCGCACGGGTCCTCAGGTAGCCCAGGTGAGGACACACAGTGACGGAGAGTATGTGTGTGACCCGCCCCTCGAACCCCGCCCGCCTGACCCGCCCCTCCAACCCCGCCCGCCCCTCCAACCCCGACCCCTCCAAATCCCCCGGCCTGACCCGCCCTCGAAAACCCCGCCCCGCCTGACCCGCCCCTCCAAACCCCGCCGCCTGACCGCCCCTCCAACCCCGCCCGCCTGACCCGCCCCCTCCAACCCCGCACCGCCTGAACCCGCCCCTCGAACCCCCCGCCCGCCTGACCCGCCCTCCAACCCCGCCCGCCTGACCCGGCCCCTCCAACCCCGCCCGCCTTGACCCGCCCCTCGAACCCCGCCCGCCTACCCGCCCCCTCCAACCCCCGCCCGCCTGACCCGCCCCTCGAACCCCGCCCGCCTCCCGCTACCTCCAACCCCCCCTCGACAATGGGCGCATATAGCTAACTTTGGTCACACACTTAAGTCAAACACACAACCAATAACCCCATTTCTCTCTCCTTCGATAGCATAACATAAACTAAATATTAACGTCCATCATCTTCATTCTTCGGTCATACCAGCTCGGGACAACCTAGCGCCATGAGCTCGCATCCCAGCTGGCTCGACGCTGTGACCCTCTGAGCTGCGG
The DNA here is from genome assembly GCA_014673585.1 of Semibalanus balanoides. Classification (NCBI taxonomy): domain Eukaryota; kingdom Metazoa; phylum Arthropoda; class Thecostraca; order Balanomorpha; family Balanidae; genus Semibalanus; species Semibalanus balanoides. The sequence goes on along the minus strand of VOPJ01015895.1, from coordinate 24,795 downwards.
TGGCGGACTCCACCCGTCAGCGTTGCGGGTGGGTGGCGGCCAAGTCGCGCGCTGGACATTATTTGCATTCAGCGTCTGTGCCGCGCGGAATCCGCCACCGGGGGAGGCCACAAATCAGCCGGCCGACACCCCTGCTGCACCCCCATTTGTCACGCTTAATATGCCGACATCATCATTTGGATTTACCGGCGACTTATGCTGCCAGAATGAGATTCCATTATCTCACTAGCGAGTCCGTTCCGTGGCAGTGTCCGTTCTGGTGCATGATCGGTGAGTGGCTGTTAGTGTGGAGCAGGGAAGGTAAGCGGCAGCAGGCTTGAGCGCCTGGTAGATGAGGAGAATGGCATAGGTGCGTTGGGAAATGGGCACACTTCGGCTGAGCCATGTATTTCGTCTCAGTACAGAGCTTGAGGAACCCAAAGGGAGATAGATCATAAGCGTACCCAAGGGGGGCAAAAGGGGCAATTGCCCACCTGAAAGTCCGTGTGTGCCCCCTTGGCCAATGGGCCCCCTTTGGAAATAGGGCCCGAAGGGTCCTATTTTCTCTCTAAAGACCACGTGAAGCGTGGTCTTTAGAGTGTTTAGAGCACATCAGAGGCTCTTCAGAGGTTCTTCAGAGGTTTTTGACGGTTCAGGGAGTACCCCTTAAGGCGACCAAGGCGGCCAGAGTGTTCTTCTCAGGTGGCAAGAGGGCCTCTCAGGCGGTCAGAGTCATAGGCGTACCAAGGGGAGGGGGCAAAAGGGCAATGCCCCCTGAAGGTCTGTGCGTGCACCCTTGACCTGTGCCCCCCTTGGAATTAGGGCCCGAAGGGCCCTATTTCCAATCTAAGGACCACGGAAAGCGTGGTTTTAAGAGCACTTCAATTTTTTCCGAGGTTCTATAGGTCAGAGGGCCCCCTCAGGCGGCTCTGGGTTTTCATGGATGCAGAGGCAGCAAGGCCTTTGGAGCATCAACTGGACCTCACACATTTGGCTAGTGCGGCCAGAGACGCACTACATTCGACAAGGAGGCACGGCATCCCAAGGGCCCCCCTCAGCAAAGATCCCCGAAAAAATGGCGCGACAATAAAAATCTACCCGGACTTAGGCCACTATATTTTGAAGCGCCCCCAAAAAGTCGCAAAAAAAACTTCGCCGACCATTTTTTTAGTGAAAAAGTCGGTCCATTGGGGGGCACATGCACCCTGTGCCCCCTGTAGTGCCTCAGTGCACGAAAATAGGGCCTTGCGGCCCCACGCGTTGCTCTTCACACCAATTCGTGTTTTCGCCCGGCCTGGAACAAAATAACCGCGATTTTTGGGGGATTACCTTGTGTCCCCCGAAAAAATAAGTTTTTGTGGATTTTATTTCGAAAAAAAACAAAATGTTGAAAAATAGAACCTCTAGAAAATAATAGTGGGCAAATCAGGTTTTTTAGTGGGTTACCATGTGCCCCCCGACCGAATCCAACCCCCCCCCCCCCCTGAAGAGAATCCTGGGTACGCCACAGTGATAGATGCAGCGCAGCGAAGAGAGCAGGGAGAACGATATTGGAATTACACTCTTTCGGATACATCATTCAAGAATAAAGATGACAAAAGGTGGACCCAAGGACCCGGTCAATTTACCCAGTCTGACCCTGGCTTAGCATAGACCGCGTCCTGTCAAATCATACCGGGTCCAACCATTCAGTGATGTTAGTTTCCACTCAAATAGGCAAAATGATTGCTCAATTTATAATTGTAATAATTGTATATACAGAGAACCCTCAAGCAATTTGAACTACTTTCCTTCTAATCAATTATTTTGTCTTACTGCAACCGAAAACAAACGGATCACAACATTTTTACCATCACTCATGACTTACGTACCTAGCTCACAAATGGGAAAACCCATGTGTGAGGTTAAGGCCAAATTCAGATGTAAAAAAAAATCAGTAAGACAATAAAATTATCAGACAAAATATAATACGTGAAAAATGACAAAACCAACTATATGTATAACTAGCAATGGTGAAGAACAGGATTCAGTGATGATTCCTCAATTTACAATTGTTCAGCTAACTCTAAAACTATTTGAATTTATAGTTTCACTCTAATCCATTGTTACTGCAATCAATTAAAGACTTAGCAAAGCTTGTTAATCATAACTCATGACTTAAGTATATGTACAGCCGGTCTATTATGTATCTTTCCTTTCTAGTTTCTAAAGCTCATTTAATTTCTATTCTGTGTAACTGTACATGAAGGACTGATACAAGGGAACATGTAGTACCTATCTAGGTAGGTATCACATGTTCCCTCAAATTAGTCCTTCTTGTACACAGAAGTGAAATTAGATTAGTTTTAGAAATTAAAAAGGAAGATATATAATAGACCGACTGTACGTGCACCTATCTCACAAATGGGGAAAAACTTTATATGTGAGATTAAGCAAAGGTTCAGATGTAGACTTAAAGAACCGATAAAGCCATTTCAAACAAATTAACTTAACATCACCCATCTCGAAAAAGCTTACCCTTACCTCGTCCTCAAGAAATAATGGTCTAACTCATCAGTCCATACCAGTTTAACACGTTTCATCCCATGCTTCCCACTGTGAAATTCGTATCGTGAAATAGACGTTTGGTTTGGCGCAGATGAGACAATTACGGAATCGGTAAGTGATTATTGTGCACTTTGGACTCGTGAATGGTGTGATCAGATGTCATCATGACGTAAGAATCCGCTTCATACCCTTGGGGAGGAGCTCCGTACACACTCGTCCGCATTTTAACGAACACAACACCACTGATGTTTCCTCGGGGTCCGAAGAGACCAGAAAAATATATATTATATATTATATATAGTATATATATATATATATATATATATATTATATATATATATATATATATATTTGTATTGCACATCGAAAATTTGTATCAGCTATTCGCACAACACTATTTGTGATGCATTATAGACGTTGTGAAATCAATTTTGTTATCGTAGGTATATTAGTAGTGAGTCAAGTCAGGGATGTTTTGACCTATGAAGATAGTAGACATAAATACACATAATTTATATGTCTGATACATATTTTGAAAAGCTTGAGACAAAAGGCAATTGTAATTGAATGCATTGACGGTGCAGGTTGAAATGTGAAGCAGTAGCCATAAGGCACACATAATTTTAATAACCAAAAAAACTATGCTTTCCAGTATTTTTCAGCAGGCCCAGGTACAAATTGTTGTGCTCAGAGAGCCTGCTTTCTTCTATATACATGTGTATGCTCTTTGGCATGAACGTATGATTTGTCTTGCAAAAGAAGAGCATGAGCCAGAACTCGCTTCCTCGATTTTCTTGCAAGAAATGGTTAATTACTATATCACAACATTTATGCAGAACCCTATGATATTGGCTGATTAGTGACTATTGATGTGTGAGCTACCACGAGGTATAGCCCTTGCCTTTTCCGACCCAACATGATGCTTTCCAGGTTTTAAAGATCCATCAGGCTCTTTATTTAATGGCTTCTGAACCAATTGGAAATCTACATTCTTCATGGATACGTCTACTATGCTGTAGAGTGCATATTTTGTTTATATAACTGTATAGGCATTCATTTGCTATATGGGTAAAGCGAGTCCTAAATTTCATTGCACTGGGTCTGACCGGGTCCAAACTTAAGCTTATCCGACCGGGTCGGGTACGGTTTCTAAAAATGCAGACTTTTCCATCTGTATTACAGACCTTGTTGAACTCTGTCTCTGCTCTGACTGATATATTTTCGTCTAGCGTGAGTGACTGACGTGGATGAGCATTTCTTGCTTTGCTGTTGGCATTCAAACTCGGAGTCTGCTTCAGTGTCTTCGACTGTGCAGCGCACCAGCTATAAAACCGCATTCTTGAATTTTAAGTGCATACATATAACACTTAAAGTACATAAACTACCACTTACATACAACTACCACTCCCATATTTTACATGTTCCGCCCAAGCCAAAACAAACGATCCCCTGGAGCCCGGGTGTGTTCCGGTGGAACACCCTGGAGCTCGTTTGACAAACACCTGGTCACGCGCAGTGCCTCTCCAGGCACCCGTGACAGTGATGTGTGCACTGTCAATACAGCAAACACCGCTTCAGTGCAGGCACGTGCACCGGAGCAACCGCCTCGCCAAACTCCGACAGCAAACGCGAAACAAAATACAGAGCCAAGACACAGCGCCATGCAGTCTGCTCAGTGCTCTCAGGTTCCGGCGAAGCGGGAGAGGGCGCCCTCGCCACCCGCCCCAAAACCAAACAGGGGCACCGGAGGGTCCTCTGTTTGTCGCGTATTTTCGGCGGCACGCTGGCGCGCGAATTCCTGCGCGGGGACCAGGTGTTTCTGGGAGATCAATCAGCTCCCTCACCCATTGTACCGTCTCGGTGCCATTCACACTTTTGAACGCCGGCTTTCAGACGCGCACAATGCGTGGTCATTTACAATTCCTTTCAACCGGCGGCGGCGGCCGCCAATCAGCGGCCGCCGTCCGCTTCCTGGGCGGAGCCTGACATTGTTCTCCGCCGATCGATTGGTCGGCGGCCGTGACGTCACGCACGCCCCGGGTGAAGTGGCGACGCGGCACAATACGGTGCGGGCCAGTCAGTTTTTTGGAAAGTTTGACACAAGCGGACTGTTTCTTGCGCATTGAAGAAAAACGGCCGCGGAGGTGTGTCATTATCTCGTACCGTGTGTGCAGGAGTGCTCTGATTATCTGCAAGTGTTTACAAGGTAAGCGCGGCATCGAGTCGGTGCGTTGTCACTGGCTTCAGGGTAAGAGACAACGCGCATGAGCGAAGCTGGCAGCCGGCCAAACGCTGACCGGCCGTGTGTTGTCGCTAAACCATGCGGTTTGTGAGCATACATTTGGATGCTTCGCTATCATCGCCATAATCACTAGCATAAAAACATGCCGGCCTCATCTAACTCTAAATAGTACTGCAATATCATATTGCCTGCTTATGATGACGATAAACGCCTGGAAAAACCAGGTCACGTTGAACCTCGGGCCGGGCTCGGCTCAGTCTGTTGGGTACGGCCCAGCTGAGAGGCACGACTCTGCGCCCTCTGCCTTCAGAGCCTCTGCCCTCCTGTCGCGGTCTCTACCCGTACGCCCGGTGTGAGTGAGAATCACAGCTCGTGTGTCTCTGTGGGCCGACAGCTGCCGCCGTCAACACGCAATGCAGCAAATGGAGAGTGGCAGCCCGTCGCCGGCCAGCATCGGCTCCAGCATCGGCTCCGTGTCCAGCATCGGGTCCGGGGTCGGGGCCGTCTCCGGCTCCAGCGCAGCAGGGTCGGAGAAGTCTGAGCATGTGAAGAGGCCCATGAACGCCTTTATGGTGTGGTCGCGTATGCAGCGTCGGCGCATCGCGCAGGACAACCCTAAGCTGCACAACTCTGAGATCTCCAAACAGCTAGGTGAGTCGGCGGCCGGCACCGGTGCTGAAAACCCGGGGTTGCGGTGCGTGCTTGTCTGCGATCTTCTTCGCACTGATTGACTTTATAATATTTAGAATATTGGCTCACCTTCGTGGGCATCGGAGGCGGGGGGAGGCATCCTCCCAGCATCTTAGGATTGTATCACTAAGCCTATGGTGTATGCATGGAAAGTATCGACTTCGGAATGCCTTCGTCCTACCCAACTTACGGAAGGCGACGACCTCCTTGCTCATTATTGAACCAAGATGCAAAGTTATGCAATGCTTAGTCGTCAAGTTGAATGTGGCTAAAATAATTATACATATTTGTGGTTGATTGTGTATCGTGAAAGGACTCGTGAAATATTGATCGTAGCTTCCTAAAGTGAAGGAGCATATTTTGTACCATGGTAAAAATCGGCATTAGGTACTGTCTTCGATGAGTGGATATTAGTGTAGTATAAAATACAGGAGGAAGTTTCGGCAATTCTATTGTCATAATTTGTAAATTAATGTTTATGTTACAGAAATTGTGGTGTTTTCCCTCCTGTCATACCCGATATGGTTTGAGATGTTGGGAGATTTCCGACCCACCTTAATACCTGATAACTCTTTGAGGCATTAGTCGATCCAAATCATAAGTCATACTTGGGTTCACAACATTTACAAATGCATGCCTCTTGTGAACAATCTTGTCCATGAACCTCAAAACCGAGCACCACGCATCTCCGCACACCTCCCACGGGGCGGTGGGTCGGGCCGCCGCGCCGGCCGGTGTTCGCGGCCTGTGCGCCGTGCAGTCGCCGTAACTGCCGAGCTCGGCACAACCCGCGCGTCGCAGTCTCCGGGCGCTGCGGGCCGGCCGGCCTCGCGACCATCAGGCGGCCGCGGGCGCCGCCGCTACCGGCCGCTGCCGAGTGCTGTGCTGGTGCTGTGTTCGGCGCCGGACGAGGATGTGTTCGGGAACGGAAAACACGCGGCTGCGGTGGTGCAGTATTGCGCTCATGTGCTGCAGTGGGATAGTTATGCAGATTTATTGCGGCCGTGCGGTTTGTAAATGGGTCTCGGTTGCTGCATGGCTTTATGCCACGCAATGTCAGCCAGCTAGCATTCTAGTGGAGGCGAAGATCATGCTTAGAGTGACTCAATACCGTACCAATAGCTGTGACACGTTCATTTCTCGCCAGGCAAACAATGGAAGGTGCTTTCCGAAACCGAGAAGCGGCCGTTCATCGATGAAGCGAAGCGGATCCGCGCACAGCACATGCAGGATCACCCGGATTACAAGTACCGGCCGCGCCGCAAGCCCAAACCGATGAAGAAGAACGAACCGTTCCCCTACCCGTACCCGCACGTCACCCTGGAGCCAGTGCGTGGCGCCACAGGTCAGTTTACCACAGGCTGGGGGGACTCGGGTGGAAGGATTAAGGTACAGACCAGTGGTGTGAAAGGGAGCTCAGGTGTCTTATTGGGTTAAGCGGTGCTGTTGTTCCTGTCAACACAGTGATTTAGTAATAAGTTTGAATTTTGATGTTATTTTACCAACTTATGCAATCGTATAAATGCAAATTTCGTAATAAGCAAACCTCATCACAGAAGGTAAGGTCTCTGCGTGGTCGGTGCATCATAGGAAATATGTCAATAGAAATTCAGATCAAACGCTGAGCTGGTACCACACGAGGAGAAGAAATGTGTCGCTCTCCTCACAATAATCACCATCCCACACGGCATGTACATTCTCTGAGCAGTGAGCATATCTCGCTTAGTCACTGGCTCACCACGCATCCGATCCCACCACGCATCGACCATACATCGATCACCTCCTTTTGACCAGGCCAGCCCCGTTCGTGGCACGAGCCAGTGCTCGACCACCGCGGTACCGTTCGCTCTTTAACCGGGCCTGTCCAGCGATATCTCAATAGACGTCGGCCCCAATTTACCCCGCGTAAATCACGCAGCTAAGCGGCTCGGGGCGCTCAAGGCTGGCGGCGGATTATCGGCCGGAGGACGCAGGCCGGCTGTCGAGGGGACCCAGCGGCAAGGGTGGCCGTCCCTTCGCGCCAGAGGTGACGGACGAAACCGACCGGGCCTGATTGATTCGCGTGCGCGCCCGAGATAAGCTGGACAGAAAGGACTAAGGAGATTGGGGAATGCAGAAATTAATTGCTGGATGGTTGGTGAAAATGGACAGAATGCTTCGAAAATCAGGTCTGAGGGATCGCTAGTTTATTTGGAAGTAGTTTTAAGATTACAGGAACATTTTGTTGGGGTTAATGAAATGTTAAAAAGCCATTAGGCCGAGTGTTTAAGACTCCATCATCACATGTGGGAGCCCAGGATCGAGCTCCCGTAGAGCCATGGGCCATAACCCCCTGAAGGTAGCATGTCATGTAGCATTGTACTTCATAAGAATTTCTGTAAATGCGTGGGTTTCGCTCACTTTTTAATGAAACATTTATAACACACCGAATGATTCTTAAACATTTACAATATTGCTGGCATTTCCCAGTCGCTTATTTTTTTCAGCTTTGCTCATGACATGAGAAGTTGCATGCATGTCTCCTTAACACCTAGTACAAAAACCAGTTTCCTTCCGCATTCATGCATCACCTGCCCTTGGAGCACACGAACCCCACTTCCCGGGCCCAGCCTGCAGCGCCGTCACTGCTCTGTTTCGTTGTGGGAAGCCCAGCCCCACCCTTCATTCCTGCCTCCCTCTGCAATGCCAGTCTGCGCGGCGTCAGCGGCGTCTGCGGCGCGGCGCGCGGTGACGCGGCAGTCCCGACGCGCGGCTGAAACAAAAGCCAGCAGCGGGACGTCGGACCTCATCTGGCGGCATTGTCGGCGCGGCATTGTCGGTCCTCTTCACATCGGGCCTGTCTGCAACTCACCGTCGGCCGAGCCGCCCTCGGATGCCGCTTTTGTGCCGCCAGGCCCAGGGAGATATGATGAAAACTTCCCAGACACGATTATGACGAATGTTTTTCTTTCATTTCGTGATGTAGAAAATGGTATACTTAGGGTGATTATTTGTCAGAAGCTTCGAATTACCACAAATTGGAGGATAACTGTGTAATATTTGCTCGCATGAGTTGAAATTCGTTCGTGATTGTGTCGCCAGCTTTCGACATCAGTTGTCCCACTGTCGGTCGAGCTGCCGCACTCCTAAGAATTCCTGTGACGGCGGGCGGCGCGACCTCCACAGCTGCGCCGCTATCGTCCCCGAGCCCTAAATGGCGCAGTTTATGGACACTTGGCCGTCCGAGCCGACCACGGCAATTGTTTCCAACGGCGAACGGCCGGCGATTCGACCACCTGAAGTGAATTCGACTGCGGCGGCGCGCACTGGGGCGCTGCAGCGTGCAGCGGCGAGGGTGGCCCGCGGGCACCTGAATCAATAGCACCTCGCCAGCTGCCGGCTCCCATGTCAATCGCACCACCACCGACCCTCCAGTGAACAGCTGCGTGACCTGGGGTCGAGGAGCGGTACGATGTGTCTCTGACTCAGTCTGGCTCAGTCTGGCTCAGTCTGACTCAGTCTGACTCCGTCTGACTCGGTCTGTCTCTGATTGCGCCGTTTCCTGTCTGTCCGAATCACGCCGAACTGCTGATCACGGAGTGGCAATCGCCGCCGCGCCGGGGAGTGTCGAGCCGGGGTGTTGAGCGGCTGGTGTGACGTGTGGTTCCAGTCATCAGGCGGTGCGGTGACGTGTGTTTTTCGCCGGGGAACAGCGCGATGACGCGTGGTTCTCTCTCTGTCGGCAGGTTTCCCCGGAGCCATGTCGTCCTACTATGGTAACGGTTACAACCCGTTCGCGGCGGCCCATATGGCGGCGGCTGCGGCTGCGGCGGCGGCGCAGACGGCACAGGTAAGATGCACACCATATGCCGCTGGCAGTGTTGGCCGCACCAGCATGCACTATGACGCTGTGGGCGCAGCGTCATAGTGCATGCTGAGCGAGGAATGTGCTATCATTGAGACAGCCAGACCAGTTTTCAGGTGATGAATGTCGTTCTCGTTAGTTGTATACTGAATGTTAACTATCGGTGTAAATGCAGTAACTACATTCGTTTTAACTTTGACATTAGTTTACTGATTATGAGTGTCGCTCAGTTAGCCGGTAGGCGTCATTACTTCACTGAGAGCAGATGGGGTTATTACTCGTCTAGGCATTGAACACATTCATATTCCATAAATATTGTCAGTTCCATGTTCTGCCATCATTATTTTTGCAATAGGATGTATGCACTCCCGAGCTAACACATTCTGCTCTTTGCCAGGTCTCCGCCGGCTCCATGTACTACAACAACGCGGCCTACTCGACACTGGCGCCATCTCTTGGCGGCGTGTCGCAGCCAACCTACACTAGCGCCACCTCAGCCGCGCTCAACAAACAGTACGAGCAGCGACTCGCCGAGTATCAGCGCGCTTCGGCTGATTTCCAGCAGCGCGCCTCGCCCGAGCAGCGGCTCGCTGAGTACCAGCGCGCCTCTGCCGATTTCCAGCAGCGCGCTTCGCCCGAGCAGCGCCTCGCTGAGTACCAGCGCGCCTCTGCCGATTTCCAGCAGCGCGCCTCGCCCGAGCAACGACTCGCTGAGTACCAGCGCGCCTCTGCTGATTTCCAGCAGCGCGCTTCTCCCGAGCAGCGGCTCGCCGAGTACCAGCGCGCATCAGCCGACTTCCAGCAGCGCGCCTCTCCCGAGCAGGCCAAGTACCCCGAAACCAAGACTGAAGCCGCTCGAGGCTACGGCGTCGACGCTTTCCGGCCGTTTGAGGTCAAATCGGAGCCGAGCCGCTCCCCCGAGACGGCGGCGGCTCCGCAGCTGCCTCTGGGCTACTCGAACGAGGCGCTGGCTGGTCTGTACCAGCAGGCACCGGCCGCGTACCAGTACGCCGGACTGCAGCAGGGCCACGCGGCGCCGGTGGCCACGCAGCAGGCGGGGTACGGTGCCGCCGCGTACGGTACCGCTGCGACAGGCGAGTACCGTCGGCCACTGTCGGTACTCTTCTAAGGAGGGAGGGTGTGGGTTAGGGTATGGTGTGGGTCGTCTGTTGACGTGGTTTGATCGGTGGATATGCTGTTGTTTATGATGGTGGTTATCCGCGATCTTACTCCTCGACTTCAATGTATTGCGTGATTCGTGGCAATGGAATGACATATTCCTGGCCATGTTGCGCTTCCATCTATCTTGCTCCCGTTTGTGGTGATAATATTTGGTTTCCTGTTTATTTGGTGACATTTGCAAGCTATGATCGGCCCAAGAAGGAGTCCTTTCTATGGGCAGTCTACCCAGAGATTGATACCTGTTAATAAGGACTCTCTCTCGGGTCTCGAGGTCAGTTTAAGCTTAACTGTCATGTCATCGATTAGTTCTATACTTTGTGGGAACAATACTTTCAAGTAGGAGTTTGTTGGAGCTTGTGAGTCATATCACATGATCAACGATCATATTAACCGTTTATTTCCTGCTGTACAGAGCTCTGAAAAGGGGGCATGGCATCCCCAGGGGCCCCCTGAAGAAAAAAAATGTCTCGAAAAATATATCTCCTGATTAAAGCCACTATATTTTGCAGCAGAACCCCTGAAAACTCGTAAACAGGGACGTCGCCGATAATTTTTTAGTGTAAAAGACGGCCCGATGAGAGGCACGTGCCCCCTCTGCCCCCTGACTGCACCCCTGCTGATGTGTAAGATAGAAGCGTAACATAGTGGGCACAAGTAGAACTGGTATATTCCACCGCGGCATATTGATTATCTATTGTTACGACTTGCGAGCTACGTTTGGACCCTGTGTCCTTTGTGGTACATCTGTGATACTGTTAGATCTTTAGACCTACGTTAATGCAAATGACAAGAGCTGCAAAGCTGAAATGAGGATCTCTTCCATTGTCGAGTGTGTTTCGCCTTGAGTGAATGTGAAGTTGCCAGAATCTCAGGAATGTGTTTTTGTTTGTACATAAGTTTAGAGCTTCTAGCGATACAAGGCATTCTGTTCCATGAGTAGATCTTCAATTTATACTCGCTGTTGTTAAAACTTCAGTCACTGTATAGTATGAGCTTCTATTTGTGCATATGTTTACCTTTCATAGACATGTAGTAGTTTTCGTAGTCACTGTTTATTTTTCCTAGTAACGGTGAGTTTTACTTATTTATTGGTACTGATGTTCCTAAATAGATGTATTTTGTGAAACAAATGTTTTTCCTTAGTGTTTTGATGAACAGGTATTGCATAAGTCGTGTTTGGAAATAAACGAGCCAAAAAGCGAATTAGTTTCCGATAACGTAGGATTCCAGGTGAAGGTTCAGCTTGAGACAACACAAATAAACTTTTTTGCAGCATCATTGGGCAATTGAGCAGTTGGTAAGTTATTCCAGGACAGATCGACAAGAGGGTATAACACTCTTCATCTCTGATTTCAATAAAAGTCCGCTATAGGGGTTATCTGGGGCGCCAAATCGCGCTGTGCAAGCTTCGATTGGAGTTACGGCTTACCGAGTTATAGACCTTCGGCATTTTCGCGAGGTCACCTTGTGTGACTTAGCCAATCAGGCCAATAATTCGACAACAAATTATCAAATTCATAAGAAAATCATACATTTTCTGAATAGCAATGAATTGAGAAACATCATCCCAGGCCCAGTTTTAATTTTTGCTTTTGTGGATTCTGATGAAATGATCTGTGCCCTCTGGTGACCACTGGCGGATGCAGCCTCCCAATATGGTGGGGCTTATTTTCGCTGTGGGACTCCGGGTACTTGACCCTGGGGGAGGGCGGTAGGGTCGAGTCGAGAAAAAATATCATTTTATCTTAGTGTAAAATTTATAAAATGTACACTTACCTATACCCAAAATACGCATTTACTCGGCGTGTTTAGAACACTCAATATACCTACTGTTTGTACTTGTTGGAGGAGTTCGGGCGACCAAAATACCTACCAAGATACACAATGCAAAATACACCACGACTCTCCAGGGTCAAAATAAGCGTCAAACGAGCCACTTCTACTCCCACTGCTGCCAAAATTGCTACCAAAATTGGAGGAAACACGAACGAGCAAATAGAGAAAAACACGACAACGAGCAAAAAAGTAACTTACTTTTTCGTGAAACGTTTTATTGATTTCGCAGCCAGTATCCCATTTTCATTACCATTTTTAGCGGATTTATTGGGGGGGCTAATTTGTATTGGCCCGCCCCTGTCGTCCGGAATGGGGGGTCTTTTAGCCCCTGGGGCGCCCCCCCCTGGATCCGCCAGTGCTGGTGACCTGACCTTAAAACGAGCGCAGTGCAAATAACTGTGTTTTTATTGTTATAATATACTTTGGTAAGTTATTAGCACAGAAAACAAATTGGATATAGGTTTTTCTATAAACATATCTTTAAAATGTTTAAAATAACGCGTTTTTCTCTTTTTACCAACGCAAAATTAGTAATTGTTGCATGATGGTCTTTTCCGCCCCTGCAGCTCAGTGGGAGAGCGCTGGTCTTCTGACCTATCCCAGTATTGGCAGCCTGGGTTCGAGTCGCTTCGGCGCTCGCTATTTGCTTCCTGATGGGTGTGCCTGCGGCTCTACTCGGGTCGGCAGGCGGTCGCACTCAGGTCATGGTTGATGTCAGTGAAGCCGGGGCGGACCGTGTCCCAGGTATGTCCGAGGCACGTAAAAACTTTACGTCTTTTAAAATTCCTGCCGGCCAACAGGAAATTGCGCCGATACGGAAGGTGGGTTATGAGGGTTCAGGACCAGTTGCCAACAAGCTCTTGCTTAGCGCGGGTTTCTGACCTCCGGTAAACCAATCTTATACCAAAACATTCGGAACTAACATTTTTATGAAAAAGATAGAACAAACAACTTCAATGATGTTTGTAAATAACGCTTTAGAGATTGAACCTTTAGACCCAATGCTGTAACATTTCGTGATTGATAATTTCCAAGGCCGACTTCGAAACATACTATATTTGTGACCTGTTCAGTCAAACTGCAAAATTTAACCTCACGGTCAAGTTCATTAGGGGTTACCCAGGGTAGGTTCATGTTACATCGGGGCGACCGAAACTGACGATACAAGCCCACCAATGTGTAATTTGCACGTCGGTCATATCTGTCATTTATATTTGAGAGAGTTTATTGGCCAAAATGTTCTTGGTTGATAGGCCTCACTTATTGACCTTTCTGGACCTTGCACCGAGGTCGAACTGAGCAGCAATTTCACCTGGGTTAGGTTACATCCAATAAATTCACTCAAACCTAACCTTCCAAGTGGCTTATACTGCCAAACTTGAAACCTTCGTGTGGGACACAGAACCGCATGAAATGCCATGTTGGGACCAAAATTATGCCATTTTTAGTTGATGAAACGAAACAAAATCGCTAATTTTGAGCAAATTAAAATGGTACTAATTTTATAGAAACAAAAACTTATCTCAGGATTGTTGTCCGATACAGAGAAAACTTTACACAAAGGTATATTATAAAAAAAATATAAACAACTTAAGTTTATCACTTGCACTCGTGAAGGTTCACGGTCAGTCACCAGATGGGTCACGGTACATTTCGTCAGAATCACAAAACAACCAAAACTTTGGCCTTGCGATTGAATGTGTCTAACTTCATTGCTCATTCAGAAAAATGACAAAAAGGTTTCTAGGGATGTGAAAATTTGTTGTGGAGTAATTTTGAACTCGAATTGGCTTAAGTCACATGCACGGTGACCTCGACGAAAAATGCCCGGGAGGCTATTAACTCGGCAAGCGGCAAACTCCATCGAGTGAAACTTAGTGTTACAGCAGTGATTTGGTGCCCCAGATAACCACATACGAATATTTTACATTCAAATAGGAGATGTATGGTGTTAATTTGGAGTTTAGTTTTTGCTTGTCGATCTGTTCTTGGAATGGCCCCAGTAGTAGATTCGGTTTAGTTTTCCACCAATAAAATTATAGGTGTGGTCATGGCTGATCGCCGAATCCCAAAGATTTCCACAGAGACCATTCGCCAAGGTCCAGCATTTTCCAAATGAGCCCCATTTCAGTCACACCTCTCGGCGGGGCACGCTGCGGCGCCGACACGAGGGGAGGGGGGGTCCACTCTCCTGTCGAAGCTTTCGTGCTGGCACCGGATCGGAAAAGGCACGCAATTAGTACTACTCTGCCCCACCCTCCGCGCGTCCCAGCGGCCAAATCAACCGCGTTTTCGCGCCATTAGTGGTGGCGGCACCAGGGTGGCGCGCCTCCCTCGACACGCAACATTGATAAATTAGCCTCGGGCATGAATTACCACCGACACCGATCTAGGCATACAGGCCCGACTGTAGTGTTGGAGCCGTTCTGGTGTTGATGTGCCCTGCGGGTACACCATGCGGCGCAGAAAGGCACCGAAAGTGCCGCGGGGGAGGAGACCCCACGACCCACGCGGTGGGTCTCATTCGTTAGCACAGTCGTAATTGTTGTTTGCGGTTGTTGTATGTTTGTGCGTTCGCCCCTGATCACGTCCTGATCGGTTATAAGGTTTTGTGGGGTGAATTTGCATTCTTCAGTTTGGTGGTTTTTGATGATATGTAGTATTAAGGACTCCTCGAGAATTTAATGCAAATGTAAAGGAAGAGAATGTTTCTGTTTTCAGCATAAAAGGCATTGAAAAATGGGGGACCGAAAATTTCATGATGTCGAGCAAAAAACAGGGTTTGCACCAGTTTCCTCAGGATTGAAAATTTTGGTGTTATTAGTGCCACTCTACAATATATTTAATATCCCACTCCTTTTGACGCAATCTTTGAATGAAACTCTATTTTCCACACTCTTATATATTTACTCTTTGATTTATTATTTTTTCACTCATTTATTTTAATAATGTAAACAGCCAGCAAATTGATCATTTGTTTAAGAGCAAAACACCTTAGGGTAAAATTATATTTGGAAAAAGTGCCTTTCTTCTTTTTGAGGGTATTAATTTTCCACCCCTCTTTTTCCTGATTTTCAGTGTGAATTTTCCAATCTGCACCCTGGCTTTAAAGCAATCCTAGGACACTGGGTGGCACTTGCAGAAGATTTACAGAATTTGATATATAGGTATAAGTAACACCCAGTATCTGAGACTGAGCTCTGATATTATCTGCAATCAATCGATTATAGTAATCCAGCGATCGGGTCAATGCTAGTGATGTTATTTTCTCAAAAATTTCCTGACCAATACCAATCCAATATCAAGCAAGAGGCATTTTGGTCGACCGAATTCCGACCGATTTGGATTGAAGCCAAAAATGTCCCAAATTTGACCGATTTTGAGCTTGTAGGTGGTGTGGTGGTAGTATGTAATGTAATATGTATACCTATTGTATAATGCATACAATACTTATGATTAAGGACCTCACTTACTCTTGTAAGCAATATCTTCTATCTTGATATAATATTGATGTGTTCTACTTAGTATCCATATTCAATGATTGAATTTCGAGCAAATTAATCAAGCATAAATCTGCTGAATATCAATAATAATGCGTTAAAATGTGACGAAAAACTAAAAAGTAAATTGTTTAAGATTAGGCTGACCAAAAAGTGCTCAAAAATGTATTAGCCTGACTGACCAATTACCAAATTGGTCACACATTTTTTTCGGTTACCAAATTTTGTTTAACCGATTGACACCACTAGTCAATGCCAAGAAGCTTCTTTGTTGCCACATTTGACGATAAAATATGCTCCTGACTGAGGCATATACGCACGAGCAGGAATACCGCCATCGCACTGCGCCCTGTGGTTGGCTGGTCTTTAGATTTGATGGATCACTGGCCTTGGGGAATATCTTCGTACTTAGCTAACAACGATTAATTAACGAGTGTTTACCGGCGCCAGCGCAGCTGCCGCCCCCCCACCCCTCCGGCCCCCCCCGTCGCCGAACTCAGTCAGAGGCCATGCGGCACAGGCTACCCCTCCCCGCCGACGGTTACATACTAGCCGCGTCCGTACTGAGTACTCTGTTCACCATGGGGACGCAGTCGGGCGGCCATCTTCTCAGCAAAACTGAAAAAAGCTAACTGTCATTAATCCTTGCGTTCATAGGTGAATTAGACTGCAAACATGATTGGACTAAGTCATATATTTTTTATTGAAATGAACTATTATTTAATAAAAATCTTATAAATAGACAATTATGACCTAATTACCCGAAAAACGCACTTTCGAAAAATTCAAACAGATGTAGCTACTAGTTGCACCCGACCGCCAAAACCGTCACAGCCGTCTGGCATCACCAGAGTTGATTTAATATGAAATTGTGATTTAAATAAATTATGGTGTTATTACTTAAATGGAACATCCAGATAAGGACATTAATCCTCTAAGTTCCAATTGATATAAAAAATAAAATAATTGGAAAATTCGTGTTCTTACGAGCTATATAGATTCAATTAATCGAATCGCCCCAAATTGTACCGGGTATTACCGGGTAAGAAGCCCGGGAATAAAACCCTCGTGAAAACGGCTAATGACGATCTGGTTAGGTCAACCTAACATTTGGCTTAAGGTCAAGTTGATGTAGTGTAGTGACCCAGGTAGGTTGTGTTGCATATGGAGAGGCACGACTGGACGAGACAAGCACAGCGGTGTCACCCGTGTCATGGTGTCACCCGTACGTCGCTATCTGCATTCTAACAAGAGTTATTAGCAAAAAAGTCCTGATATCCTCAGATGACCTTGTATGACCTTGCATAGGTCACTGAGCAACAAATACGCCTAGTTCATCAAGCATGATCTAAAATAACATGATAATGAAATAGTTTGCCTGATCCAGTGCATATTCTCTGAACAAGGAAGCACTTGTATATTTTCACGTTCGCTTAAAATGGAGAGGTCAGGAAATAGATCTGACCTTAGGTAACAGACAAAATAAATCCGAGGCCAGCAAATGGTAGGTATTTAAAGTCTTATAAAATCCTGCAAGTTTCAAATATATCGCATAAAGACTGTGGGTTTGGCAAGACCACAAACATTTGTGTATGTAAGGTCACTTGACGTTACCTGATCACCCGATCTGAGATGACCTGAGGTCAAAACTGTTAAAATCTGGTTAATTGATGCCAAAAACGCTGTGCCAAGTTTGGCGGCGCTGCGCGCCACCGTTTTCCCAATTTTACTGAAAACCTCAAGAGAGCGCTCAAAATGACCCCCACCCACCATGGCGAGGTATATATTTATTTATTTTCAATAACGATATCTCTGTGATCAGTTTTTGAGACACCTGTTAACATTATCAGCATTGACAGCAGTGATGACTATGAAGTAGCTCTTCATAGTCATTAGTCATGTTCGTTGCTCACTACGAATAGTGATGAGTGAATGAACTAAACGATGAATTAACGAACGAATGAATGAATGAATTAATAAATATTACAATATTTTATCTTTGAGAGACCAAAGGAAGTCAATTTTGACTGGCACCATGCAAGGTTTTCCAAAACGAAATAAATAAAATGGCTGCCCACGCAAGGCACCAAATATAAACTCAAGCAGCCTTTAAAATATACAATTGTATTAAAATATTGAGTCATGCCCGTTCTTCTGCATATGCTGATCGCAACTTACACGCCAAACATTTTCATATGTGTTTTCACCCCACGTATGAACATAATTTCAATTTCACTATCAATGAACATTTTTTAGTGCTTTCACAAACGCCCCAGAATACGTATACATTTAATATAAAAACAATATCGACTCATGATATATTAATTAGGAAAAGTTATAGAATTCTGAACCCCGAATGTCCATAATATAAAAAATATATGATAAAGAATTTAAAATTGCTGCTGATTAGGTGTCACTCGCTTAATACTATGATGTCTGCCGTTGAAAACTCTTAAACTCAGGGACGAGGGAACCGTGGATGCAATGGAGGCAACTCACCCCGTAAACTTTGGACCTGAGGAGGTGACGCCCCCGCAACTTTGGAGCTAGGCTCGACCCTCTCCCGTCTTTCACCATGATCTTTTAACTCTAAATTAGATCAACGGCAACGGCATTGCTTACGGAATTTGCTTATGTTTTGTAGAACGAAAGTGCAGTTTGAAGCAAAAATTCAATTGCAAGAAAAATAAACTGCGTTGAATTTGGATCAGGTTTCACACCTCTCCATCTGTACAGTGGCACCGCACATCTAACTATCGTAGCATGAAAATACTGCTAAATACAGTGCACAGGTCTGTCAACACTGAAAGACAGTAGCCGTTTTCACGATGGGTTATTTTGCGCGAAATGTTTTAAAACATTTTAAAATGTTTAACATGTTTTTTAGTAGTAGTTGCTTTTCACATGGACTAATGGCGAAAAAATGTTTTAAACCCTCGCCCTAAGGTCCAAACACGGCGAGGGTTAAAACATTTCTCGCAAATTAGCCCATCGTGAAGACGGCTACCACTGAAACATTTTAAAGCATTTTAAAATGTTTTAAAATATTTCGCGCAAAATAAGCCATCGTTAAAACGGCTAGTATGTGAAATTACATGGGTTTTCAAAAAGTACTGGTGCTGTCATATTTGAATAGGGACAGCGAAAAGCTTATAACGTTCTTGAAGAAGTCTTGAAGAAATCCATAGGTTCTCGATGACTTCTTCAAGAGTGGTTACTCGTTTTCCCTATTAAAATTACAAATATGTTGGCACTTTTTAAGAACCCATTGGTTTCTTGAAGAATTCAATAGTTTCTTGACTGTCTTTTAGTGAATATAGGATATGTTTTTTCGTCGTAACGTTGATAGAGCTATTTCTTGGTCCCAATGTTGTATTGCCTTTTTGGAGTTAAATGCTACTATCCATGAATTATTACAGACGCCAAAGAGTGAATTACATTCAGTCTTTTTGGCATGGGGTAGGTGAGTGTGTTCAATCCGTTTGTAAGCAAAACGTGTCACAACAGATGCATAATGACGATTGTTTTCCCTTGACGGTCACCAACGAAATTCTGGATCAAGCAAGGTGCGGTCTTCGGCATTAACGCATCAAGAGCGGGTGGCGATATATCGGAGCTATATGGTGATATATCGGGTAAACACTAAACGGGTAGCGGTATATGGCGATGAATCCTGCTGCCGATATAACGGGTCAAAACGATATATCGCTTCTTTTAGCTATCATTTTTGCTATCTCAGGTGCGCCAAATAGTTCACCCCCCCCCCCCTCCAACTTGAAAGTACTTCCCGACAGACATGCATAGATCTTAGAGAAAAATATATGATCCAAGAGAAGACTTGTATCGACTCCCATTTTTTTTAGTCGACTCATGTCTAACTCAACAGCCGAAGAACTGACTCGACTCTTGACTCAAGCATGCTGTTAACACAAAATAAATTGACTCAACTCTTGACTCAAGAGATGTTTATGAAAAATGAATCGAATTGACTCTTGACTCAAGTGCAGTTTTAACAATTTGATTCGACTCGACTCAAAAATGCATTTGAGCCGACTCTCAATTTGACTCATCACAAGCTTCTTCATTACTTGATGCTGACCGTGGAGGGGGTAGGGTCGGGTGTCCGAAAAATCGCATTCAATCTAGTGTAAATTGGTTTGCTCAGGTAAAGGGACGTGGCTCCAATGCCCCATTAGCTATGTCCCTGTTGCATTTGACTCACATTTGTTTGAGTCGACTCAAGTATACTCACGACGAAGAACTGAGCTAAACTCTTGACAGTACATGTTGCTCGATCCCAGAAGCCTCAATTTGGAATCAAGGTCTGACGAACGTAAAGCAACAAAGCACTAATATGCGTTGTACCTTATTAGCTCCGTATCGCTCCTATTGCCTGAGCCGTTTGGTTTGTTTGGCTATCAAAAACGTTCGAAATCGTCCTGAGACCACTTACGGATCCCTGGCACCTCGGATCCATGATACGAAGGATCTTGGCAATTTTCGCGGTGTTCTGATACTTCGATTGACGAAAAAACTTGCACATGGAAAAAGTAAGCACGGAGCAATAGTTAACAATGTGCGGAAATGCTATAGCATATCACCCGTCGCCACAATACTCATTTAAAGGCCAAAACGCCTGGGGGAATGGAACATGTCTGCTCTTGACTCAAGTTATGTCTCAAACATATTGGATCAATCTTGACTCAAGTCCCGCCTTTACAAATTGAGTCGACTCATCTCATGACTCATCCAAAAATATATGACTCATGAGTCGATTCATGACTCAACTCTGAGTCAGTTACAAGTCTGTCCAAGAAGATCTCTCGACAAAACGCAATGCTGGATCTATGATCCCACTGGATCCCACGACAAAATACAACTGTGGATCTTTGATCCCAGTTGATCCTCAATTAAATTTGGCAACGGATCTTGGATCCACTAATAAACAATGAAAATGGATCTGATTCTAACGGATCTCGGATCCGACAGAATCAGACTGATAAATTATGTCATAATCATATAAGTATTTATCGACAAAATCTAACTAAAAGCATACGCTCATGCTAGTTCCATTGGCAACGAATTGAAAAGTACTGACAATTACTTAAAACATTGGTTCCGAAAATACATATCTGTATAATGGCGGGACTGGGAACTCAGTAGATCACAGTGCAAAAATAGGTCTGCGATCTCGGATCCCGGCGGATCCGTCGACCAATGTTGAAGACGAATATATGATCCCAGTGGATCCATCGACAAACTGTGAAGGTGGATCTATGATCCAAGTGCATCCGGGATCCAGATCACAAAGATCAGATCCAGGGATCCGTTCTTGGGATCCGAGCACATGTCTGCTTCCCACGCCCGTGCCTAAACTCCTCCTGAAAACTCCTACACTCACAGCATTAAGTCACACCATAAGCAAAAGGCAGGATGGCAGGAAGGGATAATAAGAAAATCCCTGCAAAATCTCGACAGCGTCTGTTCTGGGCCCTCTTCCTGTAGCACTCAACGCAGATTTATCTCACTCGATCGACGGGCCGTCGTCGACACAGAGCGGGCAGATCGAACTCGGCCGGCGTAGCCGTCCGCCCAACGATTCCGCAAAATTATCAAGGGGAAGTAGAGATGGCCGAGCAGCGACGCAGAATTGGATTTTCACTAGCTTCTATGGCGAAATATATACGTAAGGAGACGCCGAAAGCAGGAGCTTTAAACCATGGCTGAAAGAAAGAAGACAACATTGAGACATAATCCTGAATGAGACTATTATCTGCTCCCCTTTGATGAAGCTCTTTGATCAAGAAAACCAGTCTGGACGGGAAATTCTGCTGAAAAATTGCAGTCAGTAAAAATGTTTTGCTTTCTGTTGAATAGCAAACAGATGACTTATATAGCAGAGACAGAAGTGTTTCAGAATATCTTGTATGAGTCTCATAATGGGCATATTTCAGCTGTTGAGAGTCATCATGCTGTGATAGAACTTTCTGAAACATTGTCATTAGTCGCTTTGAACTGGTTTTAACGTATGTAGCATTGTAACACAAGATTCTCTCTCTGGATTAGTTTTTTGCTGTTACTATTTACAGCATATTATCTTATTATTCAGGTATGTACCACCTGTCGGTTGAGAAACATCTCGTATCTTGCACAATATATGCTACAACAATTGTTCTCCCTTGATGCTCAGATATCACCTTATTATCTGAATATTAGCAATGATTGCATTTGCACATTATTAGCCGTTTTGTCAGGCGATGCGCTTATTTTGCGCGAATGTTTTAAAATATATAAAATTTTGAAATGTTTCAGTAGTCGCCGTCTTACACGTCTGGACACATTTGCGATAAATGTTTACTCGTTCTACGGTGGCCGTAGGGCGAGGGTTAACATTTTTTCGCAACTTAGTACATCGTGAAAAGCGGCTACAACTAAAACATTTCAAAACATTTTAAAATGTTTAAAACATTTCGCGCAAAATAAGCCATCGTGAAAACGGCTAATGTATGGAAAGTTGCATCTATATGATGTTTAAATCGAATTGAAAGGAGTTACGCAAAGTGAAGAGTAAAACGTTATTTAAGGCCAAACAACATAAAACCCTCCAAACATGTTATTTCCGGTACACGTATCCCCAAACTCGCCATACAATGGGTTGTGTGCTGCTCTGTGTGCATATCGCTTCATGTCTGTGTGTGTCGGTCCTTACAGCCTGGATCCCTCAACACTACTACCGGCGGCAGTTTCCTGATGCGTTCGTGCCCTGCCCACTCAGCGCAATAATGGAATCCATTAGCATGATTGATCATCCGAATGGCTGCACTATCCTCCAGTCTGCGCGCAGCTTTTTTGTGACAATGATCCGGGCGTTTTTCCAGAATTCGCGCGCCATTCTCATTTGTAGCGGCGCTTCCGGCGCGCCCAGCGGCGCATCGCGCGCGTTTCCGGCGCATTCGTCAGCGTCGTTAAAACATCGCGCCGACCGCCGGCCACCGGGCCGAGACAGGATGGCATCTGCATCAGAAAGCCATCGGCCTCCCGTCTGTTTTGATCTGCGCAAAAAGGCCAGTATTGATGGCAGCCTATTGGTCGAGGGTGAGCGCGCGCCAGCGGGGGCGCCGGCCCGGGCCGCGGGGTCCCGCCGTCAGCTCCGACGGGGGTCCGTTCCGGCCGGGCCCGAACCGATGGTGTACGTCGGTGGTAAAGATCCGGCTGCTCACGATACTTCCGGGACGGTTCTCCCCTTCCGAAGAGCACCCGGGTTCCTCGTGAGCTGGCTCCTCACTCTCAGGTGGCCAGAACGACAAGATAAGTGTTGTGGAGGTCGCTCGAGCAAAACAGTCTCTCGGCGGCCGTTGCATCATGGGAAAATTCCGCAGCACCCATGGCATCCGACCCTTGAGCCGGCTCAAAAGCTGTGCGACGCTTTCGTCCGGTTGACTTAGGCTCGACCTGGGCGGAGCGCGGGTGGCGCAAGAGGATGGAGATCATCGGCCATGTTATTGTTGGCACACCGTCGCGCCCAAAGCCCGGCAAGAAAAACGAAAACTCCCAGAAAGATAACAGCGTCAGAATACAAACAGTCCGATTATTTTGCTTGACTCGCTGTTGGGTCGGTGGCGGTGCTGTGCCATTGTGTGAGATGAATATCCAAAGTAGACAAATGGCAGGCTATCAGGGCTATCTGTTGACGGTAAATCTTGGGGCGGAGTTCGAGATGTTTGCTTAGATGTTACGCTGCCAGAGCCAAGGCGTGAGAAGTCGGCGCCGAGGAAAGGGAAATTGGACGGTCGAGTAGTGGCGGGGTTTCGGGAAAAGTTGGAAGATTTGAAAGTATTTAGTTTACAGCAGTTGACAGGATGTCGTTTATACCGAAATCAATAATAAAACACCCCAGCTGACAGGGTTGCTGAGTTTCTTGAGATGCGTTTACGTCCAATAACAATTCCACTACCTCGATCGGGAAAGCACATGAAAGGACATGCTTGCAGTTCAATGACTCAGATATGGTGAAGGTGTACAAGGCGCAGCACTATGAGCTCGACCCTCCTGCGGTACGTCATGTTTGTCGCCAGGTCCGCTGTGTCTCAGCACGACAGCCGTGCGTCCGATGCCGGTCAGCTTCACCTGCCTCGGTGTCGTCTGGAACAGACCCGGAGAACGTCTCGGTGTCGTCTGGAACAGACTCGGAGAACGTCTCGGTGTCGTCTGGAACAGAC
Source organism: Semibalanus balanoides (assembly GCA_014673585.1). Taxonomy (NCBI): domain Eukaryota; kingdom Metazoa; phylum Arthropoda; class Thecostraca; order Balanomorpha; family Balanidae; genus Semibalanus; species Semibalanus balanoides. The sequence continues at coordinate 756 of VOPJ01015895.1, read as the reverse complement.
CCGGAGAACGTCTCGGTGTCGTCTGGAACAGACCCGGAGAACGTCTCGGTGTCGTCTGGAACAGACCCGGAGAACGTTCCACCAGCGCGCGGCTGTGGCATAGTACAGACTGGTGAGAAATGGTAACAGTACTGGTAACAGGAAAAGGGGCAGAAGCGAGGCTGAAAGGGGAATTTAATGGGCTTTATCTCCTGTTTATATCGAAAGGTAATAGATCAAATTTAATTGAGCGAAAATAATATTTGAGACAAAAATACAAGTTTCGACTGGGAAAAGGTCAAGATAGGTCATGTAAGAAATAAGAATAGGTCACAAGTTCACAAGATCAGTATAAAATGATATCCACATGCTCCCTTGCATGATGGCGAGTTCACTTATTTATAGCTTTTAAGGTTTCAGGTCGTTTAACTACATACAAGTAATGGGCATCAAAGAAAGGACTGCAGCGTGACCTCTCGAAATTGCCGGAGGCTAAAACTCGGTGACCGTTGCTCGACTCGGCAAAATATATTTTTGCACAGCAGTCGTCTTCAAGGCCTAAGGCAGACCCAATCTTATATTATTTGAATACGAGGATGTAAGGCACTGGACGATAAGTCCTGTAACGCCCCAGTTGCGCCTTCCAAACGTGCCGTTGGTACGTTGCGACGGTGAAGACTTGCCTAGCGTGTTTTGAGTCATGGAATGCCTTTTGTAGGTGTCACTTGAATGCCTATGTTTTGTATTGGTTGCCATATTGTGTGGTGCATAGTACCT
>VOPJ01015884.1:0-43100 GCA_014673585.1 Semibalanus balanoides | reverse complement strand
CTACCCACACAGCCAGTATCCTCTGAAGCATTTCTACCTACTCCATGATCGGCTCCTCCCGAGCACACCGCACCAGAAAGCCATCAGCGTGTCGAAAATGACGATGCGCTGTGACGATCCTCGCTGGAGACACGTTGGTATCGCGGTCGCGGCATCCCTCACGCGGAAAGCTGACGTCAGAATGAGAATGAAATGTCCTTCGCCATTTTGGGGTCAACTCGTGAGCGGGAAACAATGTGGTTAGCAATCTGTTTTGATCATTGGCGAAGTGTTTTTCTGATTGACGAAAAATACATGGGACGTTTTGTTGAAATATCAATTTGTTGTTTCCTAATGACGAACCGTTTTTACGAGAAGTGATTCATTTTACCCAATGCCGAATTGTTTTGAAGATTATTGAAAGTTTTGCTCAATGACGAGTTGTAATGGAATGCCGATGAAACGTTTTGACGAATAGTGAATCTTTATGGTGAAACGGCAAGAAGTGGTGCCCTCTATATGCAGAGTGTTTAACATAGTTTTGCCCATTGGTCAAATGCGACTGCAAAAAGGTGTAATAACGTTTATCTCATACCAACTGGCAGGGGTCGTCACCGATAATTATTGATTAGGGGTCGGCTGAATGACGAAACATGTATCCTCATTTTTTCAGAGTGTATTTAAGCCTTTGCAACATTTTTAATGCGAATTTCCATGTTATAGTAGAAATTTAGTTATTATGCGTCGCTCGCGATTTTTTTCTTTCGGGTATGCCAGATAACACCCAGAAATATAAGCGGTGGGCCTCGCAAAGAATAAGAGGCTAAAAATGCTAAAAATTCAGCGTGACGATGAACTGAAGACGATGACGATGGGTTCTTTATGACGATGGCCACCGATGTGACGTCGCGAAGAGGCGTGATAATTTTAATCTTAGGTAGTGGAAAGCAAAATTTTAATATCGGAACCAAACTGTTATTAGAGCCAAGTCAGTCAGACTATGGATTTCAGACCGCGTGAGACCCCGTCTTTTGGCGATAATTTGATAAGGAATGGCCGAATCCGAATACAAAAATTCGCACAGCCTATTTCAGCCCGGGCGCCAATTTCTATCTGTAAAGTCTGTAAAAGGGAATATAGCACCTTTAACATTAGTTTTTAACTGAGATAGCCAGATTGTCGGGTGTGCTGAGAAACCCCCAAAATCCGAAATTATTTCCCTCCAAAGCGACCTAGTTGCGAGTTTCAAGCAAAAACCGTGGTCATATGTGGTCATATTTCAACGTCACAAATCCCCGTGAGTTTCGCAGCGTCATCATAGACTCATAGGCGTAGGAACCGCGGGGCCGTGGGCCATGGCCCCTCACTTTTTGCGAATCTTTGGGTGCTAAAATTCAACAATTTTACTCGTTTAATAAATTAAAAAGCGCTATAGATTCGCGAAGATGAAAGGAGCTCAAACTGCTTAGAAATCTGTGTAGGAGATTGATTCCCCTCAAGACGAGATCGAAGTTTCGCTGGCCCCCTCACTTTTTCGTCAGGTTCTTACAGCTACTGGTGAGCTAGTTACTCCACTGTGATTGCCACCGCACTTCGCTTTTTGAACCGTCCGCCCAGTATTTCAGTTACCTTGCGTCCGCCCCGACCGCCACGACGGTCGTCAGGCGCTCGGCACACTAGTGGTTCACGTATGCGTGCACCCCCACGTCCCTACCCGGCGCGAGCGAGCGCCGGTCGACCCAGCCTAGTCGCGTTTCACGCCTACCGTGCACGAGGGGCCCGGGAACGATTTCAAAGTTGGGGGGGGGGGGCAAACCAAAATTGCTAGCCAACCCATTTTTTCGTCGGATTCGACTTTTTACTTCAACTGAGCCCTACGGGATTTTTCATAATTAATACTAATTTTTAAACACTTGAAAATACAATAAAATATATTTAGTGCATGACCGAAGACTTTCCTTATTGACCATGTGCTAACCTGTAGCGTGTATTAACCGCGGCAATGGGGCTGGGGTCTCAGCCGAAAACGCCATTGGCGTGGTGGGGCGTTTTTTCGCCCCGCGTATTCTTTCCGAACCAATACCGCAGCGAGACACGCAAGACGGCAATCGAAAGCTCTCAATGAGACCAGTCTAAAGCGTACGCGAAATGGTATAAATAAGGTCATATGTCAGGTCACAGTCAGGTAAAAGGTCAAATGTCAGCTATTTGAGTTTTTGTGCCACTCTTTCCATCCGAAGCCGTACTTTGAGACTATTATCGCTCAAAGTGCTCTCAAAGGTATGATGCATCTCCCGTATAAGCAAAACTGAAATTGTAAGCAAAGGTCAAGCAAAATCAGGTAAATCAGATCACTATTGGCTACAGATCATGTACACATGTTTAGTGTACTTTACACATTTAAACTTCGATTGTAGCAGCTATTTTGCACACCTGAATTCGATATAAGTCAAGTCAGGTCTTAAAAGGTCAAAATTAGAAATTGGATAAATACAAAAAACAAAATGCAATTGTCTTATCCAGTTTTGTCTCAGCAATACAGTGGTACCATTTATTTGTATGTATCTTGTCGAAAAGGCTTCAAAACGTACTTTAAAAAAATGACGTCATGAGGTATTCATACTTACAGAGCAATCAATGATTAAGAAGTACAGATATTGCTTTGGAATTTGGTTCTGGTATTGCACATATGTGCTTCTCTTATATATCTTTCGGTTTTTTGAAGAAGAAAAAAATTGAGTTTTTTTTTTTTGAGGGGTCTTTTTTATCCGAGATGAACATTTTCTACCCCTTGTCATTTGCTATCTTTTGACGTTTTGGAATTGCATTTTGCTTAAGGAATTGTCTTTGTATAGCCTGTTAAAGTTTAGCTGATATGTGCGTCAAAGTCGTGTGTACTGACGTCACTAAATTTAATATAACGCAAACACTTTTAGTTGAAATTGTCTAATTGTTGCACTGAAGACGTCAAATTGATGTAGGTTAAGGTACCAAAAGTTTATCGTTGATGACACTGTTCGTTTGTGAGCTGTTGTGAAAATCTCTTAGGGGGCGTTTTTCGTCCCCCCCCCCAGCCAATGGCGGGTTAACGTAGAAACTAACGAAAGAGATAGACAGCCATTGAAACAAATTTGCAACTAACGAAATGTCCTAACAACTTGACCTTAGTATTAGGCTCTATTAGGTCAATAAAAGTCATCTTTTTTTCTTACTTATTTTTATCTAATAAAGATCACGCAATACTGTTTACGCCATCGCGCTTTGTCTCATCAAGGCGCATTGAAATGTCATTATTTTTTATCGCGTTAGGTCAACTTTAAAAAAAAAATGAACTCAAGGTCAAGGTCAAGTGGTGACCCAAGTAGGTTCATGCTGCATATCAGGAGACGAGTCTCTTGGCCCACCAGCGTTGTATTTGACACAAAACTCATTTGGAAGGCATTTTGACGTTTAAGAAGAGATTTGCAAGCTACTGACAACGCGATCCTTGGGAGTTCGCCACCACCCCCTTCCCCCGGTTGCGACGACCCTGGCTTTTTGCATCAGGTTTATTACACAGAACCTCGCTGACAAATACAAAATATCAAGATACACATGAGTAAAAGTGTTTGATGTTTGCATTTTTGTCTAAAAAAACTTCACACTTTGTCTGATGTCTATATATATTTGTTACGAACGTTAAGTCAGCAACGCCAAAGTTGGGGGGGCGCCGCCCCCGCGGTCCAAAGTGGGGGGCAAGCGCCCGCTGCCCCCCCCCCCCCCCCCCTGTTCCCGGCCTATGGGTGCACCCATCGTGCGGTGCCGGCACAGCAGCTTCACTGGGCGGGCAGCAAAGTTTGCCGTATCGAGCCTCCTTGGTGAGACAACAACTCGCTTTGGTGACGCAAGATTTGTGTGACGTTTTTCACATGTAAACATATTACTATTTTTCAAATTACAACAAATTCTGACTTTTTTCGCAAAAATGAGTGCCAGGATCGTAATCAGGGCATTCTTCTCCATCATTATACATACCTTTCCCAAGGTACTATATTCCCTTTAACCCGCGCGTTACTGGGGTATATTTTGTAACGCGAGTTACTGGGGGGCTATTTATAGATCTCCGATCTCCCCCTCTGATCTCCGAAACTACTACACTGATCTTAAAAATTCGAACGGCATTCGATAGCCCTATCAGATTTGTCGTGAGAAACCTAATATTGTTATCCTCAGGGTCACCGATGACGTCACAGGTCACGTCAAAGAAAAAAAATTACCGTGCCATCAAAGTCCGGTGGTCGGCATTGTCGCGCAAAAATGCTATATTTAACGCAAAATAAGTTGTTAAATTGGTCTGATTCGTGCATCTGACACTTCTAAATACCATTCTTAGCTATTTTTGACTTTGGGTCAGGTCAAGGTCATCCGAGGTTACGAGGTCAAACTGAAGATTACGGTCATTGGGAGTTGTAACACATGTGTATGGGTTCGTTTATCGATTAGAACACGAAAAATGACCTTAGAACATATTTGTTGTCCATAAAAGTTGAAAAAAACGGAAGTGCACTTTTTGCTTATTTTTTTACAGTAAAGGTGGTCTAATTTTGTGTTTGAAAAGCTGTCACTCAGTCATTTTTGAAGATATTGACTTCAAACTTGCTACGCACATTCATTGGGATCAAATCTATTACATATATTCCTTTTTTTAAACAAAATAAAAATGTCTTAGGATTTCTCAATTTATTTATTTTTTAATCCGAGATCGCAGTCTGATAGCCCAACTTATTACCTGTCGTGTGGTGTATGACAATTGAGTTTATCTTTAAAACTGTACTTTTGGCAGCGTTTCCCGCAAACCCTCAATTTTCAACTAAAAACGCAGAACATGACGTCACTCTGACGTCATTTTCGGTTGACCTATCATAGCCTCAACTTTTTCTATCTGGCAGAATGTGTCAAATTGATCTGGGACAAGGTACTGAAAGTTTGGTCACGATACTTACGTTGGTTTAGGAGATATCGCAGAATAACGGGAGGGGCTATAAATAGCCCCCCCCCCCAGTAACTCGCGGGTTAAAGGGACACTGCCTCTTCCGGATGATGTCGCAAAAACATGCTAAAACAAGTCTAAGGGACTAAATACTAGAGGCCATTAATGCTGATCGCATAAACTTGGGTTTCAAAATCGTAGGCATACTCGCACTACGCTACGCTATACGCACGCTATACTTATCTGCACGTACAGCAACGGTAGAACCCCATTGCTAATACATTGTCAATGGGCCCCATTGGTAATACACTATAAGTGCTATAATATGCACGTTTTTTGCGAATTTGACCAATTTCTAGGAGTTTTTCGAGAAAATCAACAACAAAATTGAAGAGGAGATAAAAAAAACAGAATAAGTTAATTTGTTGGCGCCAACTGGAGTCTCACTTGCCTTAAACTTTCATTTTTGTGCATTTTTACGTGTTTTTTTTTCGCGTTTTTGCATTTTTGACCGATTTCTAAGTGTTTTACGAGAAAACTGTAAACAGCAAAATTGAAGATGAGACAAAGCCACACTAACGTTTTTCCAAAATTAGCCCTTTAAAATGAATTTTTGACACTTTTTTTGGTAGTCAAAAATATTTTCATATTTAAAAAAAAAAATTGTGGCAAAATTTTCAAAAAGCGAAATGAAGTTCACTCTTCGGAGAACATGTGGCAAAAATTTCAGATTTGAGAAAGACGTTTTAGACACTTTTTAAGCACGTTGAAAAAGAGGGTGCAAAAGGGTGCATTTTACACCCCCATGGGTGTATTTTGCACCCCACGTGGGTACAAAAAAGGAAATTAAGTTGGAGTGAGACTCAAGTAGCCTGAAAAAAATTGGAGCGCTGCTGCAAACCGTTTGGCCGTGAGAGCAAATAAAAAATTTCGTCCGGACAAACAGACAAACAAACAGGCCGGCCAGCACTTTTCTGAGCGATGCCCCAGTGGAAATCTTCGAAACTCAGAAATGCTTCGTATTTCTTCTTTTCTACGATTTTGAATTATTTTTAATCGTCCTCTTATGCTGACCAAAGCAGCGCAAATAAAAAACTATCATTTATTTCATTTTTCATAATATTTTTAAAACAGTTTGCGATTTCCACACACCACTAGATAATATGGCAGGACTGAGCGCCAAATTCAGCGCAGTTCATACATTTCTGTATTTGTAAACAACACTGTACTGAAATTTCAAAATTTGACGTCACGAGTTACCCATACCTTAGATGTCATCACTCAGTCCAAAATGCAGATATCATTTTGAAATTCGGTTTAGTGGTTGAATATGTATAGTTATTTTACATATATTCCGGTTTATTAAATATCTTTAAAAGTTTTGATTTTTTTTTTTTTTTTCCAAAAAAGAAAGTTTTTTAAAATTTGGGTGTCAAAAATCTCTTTTTTCACAAATCAGAGATTGCCATATTGTAGCCCTTGACATTTGCTATCATCTCACGTTTTTGGATTCCATTTTGTCTACTACATGGCATTTGTACGGCCTCTTAAAGTTTAGCTGATTTTGGTGTCAAAATCGTGTGTAGTGACGTCACTAACTTTGCTTTATTTTACAAAAGTCTGACGAAATTTTACAAAAAATGTGCAAAGGGTGTAAAAAAGATGCCCGGTCAGATACTAGGAGTTTGGCGTTGATAGCTGCATTTTTTCGTGCGATATTCCAGATATTCCTCAAGGGGGCTACCCCCCCCCCCCTCCCCGTGACTCGCGGGTTAATGAGCTTAAGTAAGGCATAATACTTTTTTTCTGACATTACAAATTTCGACAGAATGCTTGAGCAAAAAATATCATCATTTTCCATAGTTGCACGCTGCAATTAATTGTTTTTGTTACGTAGTGGTGGCGGACTCGTCAAGCTCATGGCTGGAAGAAAACTGAACTTTGAACGATGATATTGGGCGACTGGGCGCGAATAAAAAAAAACATGGTGCTTATCAAATCCGATTGTTATTTAACGTATCAATTTTTACTTCGAACAGACAATGTCCCTTTAACAAAAAAATCAAAACTTTTGGTCACTCCAGCAGTTGATTAACGCACCGACTCATACAACCCCCACTACATCGACGCTCATCGATCACGTCTTGACATCACGTCCGGAGCTCACCACCAATGCCCGAGTCATCCACTGCAACATCATCGACCACGACCTTGTCGCCGTTGATGTTTTGGCCAAGCGGACGCGCCGACAAGCGCAGACCATCACAGTTCGCTCCACGAGAAACGTCGACAACGACGCTTAGACCTCCTCCTGGCCGACTGGAGCACCGTTTACAGTGCCGGAGCACCATCAGTGAAGTGGGAGGCCTGGCTCTGGGTATGGCAACCTATCATTGATCGGCACATGCCTCTGCGAACCATCCGGTCATCGTAGTGGAACCAGCTGTCCCTTCTGACGCTGTACACGACCGACACGGAGTGGCCAGAGTGGGTGGCGCCGCCGTAGTGGCTCACCACTCCCACCAGTCGGTATGCGTTGTCCCCGGCCGATTCCACCGAGCACAATGACCGGTCGTCCCCCACGCAGAAGTCGGACAGGTGCACCTGCTCCGCGGCGGAGTCAGCCAGCTCTCCCTCCTCCAGGGACATCATGATGGCCTCTTGCAGCACCCGGTCCTCGTCCTCGCGGGTCCACGACGGCTTGCTGTCCGAGGCAGCATCCAGCACCACCAGCCCGGCGGCGACCGGCGGTGGTGGCGGAGCCAGTGGAAGCAGCAGCGGCCCGGTGGCAGCGCCCTCTGCCTCGTTCACTTGCCGCGGTGAGGACAGACGCACGGGAAACGGGGTCCGGACAGGAGCCGAGGCGGCCTCCGGGGAGGCGGCGGCGGCGGGAGAGGGAGCGGCAGTGGTGGGCGAGGGCGGTGCCGGGGGTGCTGGGGTGGACGGTGGTGATGATGGTGGTAGGGGTGACGGTCACTCGGGTCGGTCCGGCTCCTCAAAGTCCGACAGAGTGCATTGGGGCGGTTTTGTACATTTCCACTCCGGTGGCCTGATGACGTCATCGGCCACGTACTCGTTCAGCGACAGGAACTTCAAGATGCCCACTTTCGCCTTGATCTTCTTGGACTCTTCGCCCAGGAAGACACAGCGGTTTAGCTGTAGTATCAGTGTCCTCGGCAGCTGGCTGATTTTGGTGGTGACGCGACACTCATCGCGACACTCTGGCCATCCCATTGACCTCTGACATCCCTCTGACATCCCTCTGACATCCCTCTGACATCCCTCTGACACCCGTTGCCGTTGCCGTTGCCATAGCGTCTCTCGCCGGTCGCCGGTCGCAGATGTTATCCGTCGGCCAAGTTCCTTAATAAACCTGGTGGCTGCAGGGCCGATGAATCCAGACGTTTCCACTGCCAGCGGCGCGAATAGGTTCTGAGATGAGATGGAGGCGTATCGCTGTACCTTGCGGCTTGCGCGCTTCTGCAGCACGTGCAGAAGCGCGCTCCCTGGTTTCAACGCAGAGCCCACCACGACGCTGTCAGCGTAGGTATCCGTGCAGGTGGCGTCCCATGCCAAACATTTCCACTTGTAAATGGGAAATGTTGTCAGCCCATCTGGGCGCTTGCCGTCTCCTCTGTCGAGACCACTGGTTCAAGTACCGATGGGAATGCCGGCGGCGGAGAGGCTGCGCTTCACCAGGTCGTTAAGCTGGGCATGGCGAGGGAAACGACCCGCACTTTTCTTGCAGGATAGGGCGTGATGCTCTAGGCGTTCGACGGGACGACCGCAGAGACGGCAGGGATGCGGCTCGCATATTGGGGCTCCAAGGCGGAGGGCGACGGCAATTCTGACGAACTCGGGATCCAAGTATAAGCTAGTGGTGTCAATCGGTTACCAATAATTTGGTTACCGAAAAAATGATGTGACCGATTTGGTAATCGGTCGGTCCGGCTCATACATTTTTGGACACTCTTTGGTCAGCTTGATATTAAAGGGACACTGCCACCTTCCAAAAAGTTTTCAAATGTACGCCGTTTGTGGTGCAAAATAAGAAGTAATTGCTGCTGAACACGATTATGACATTTGTTCTCAACAAACATTGCTCTATTCTATGAAAAATCGCGTTTTAAATATTTTGGGCTGATGAGTCAGATATGAAGGCATTTTTTGGAAAAAAAAGAAAACCTTCACGCTGCCGATCAATATGACTAGTGTATGGCTAAAGTATGGCAAGGTAAACAAGTCCGAACTGTAATAAACATTAAGCAAAAGAGAGGACTACGACATACGGCTCACGGTCCCATTCAAATACAAGGGGACTGGGGATGTACAGATGTCAAACTCAACTCAACTTTCTCTGTGATTCGACCTCAGTGGTTGTTTTTAACTTATACTAACACAATTTTCAATGCCAAGCAGCCAAATGCTATCTCAATCAAATATAACGTTAAGGTGGCAAGTGTCCCTTTAAGGATGTCCCACCTTCTCAAAAGTTATCAAAATGTACGCCGCATGTGGTGTTTAAATGTTAACCGCGAGTCACCTTGGGGGGGGGGTTTAGCCCCCTGAAGGAAATCTAAAATATCTAAGCGAAACAATGCGCTATCAACGCCAAACTTTTAGTACCTGGACGCGCATCTTTTTCACACCCTTTGCATTAAGAAAAAAAATGTCAGATTTTTTTTTAGGTAAGCTAAGTTAGGACGTCACTACACACCGATTTTTTGACAACAAAATCAGCTAACACTTTAGGAGACTGTACGAATGTCATGTAATAGACAAAATGGAATCCGAAAAAAGAAGAAGATAGCAAATGTCAAGGGCTACAATATAAGTATCTCATATTTTTGAAAAAAGTGATTTTTGACCCCAAAATTGTCCAAAAATTTCATTTTTTTGAAAAAACGATCAAAAAATCAAAACGTTTTAAGATTGAAAAACCGGAATATATGTAAAATAACTATACATATTCAATAACCATACCAAATTTCAAAATGATATCTTATTTTCGACTGAGTGATGACATTAAGGTATGGGTAACTCGCGACGTCAAAATTATATGAAATGTCATTTTTTGTCCTTTTTTGACCAGATACAGATAAATAAAGAGCAGCACTGTATTTCTGAGACAAAACCGGTCTAGCAAACTGTATTGATTTACTGTATTAATCAATTTCAAATTTTGACCTTTTGTGACATTACTTTGACCTTTACTTGACCTTTCAATTCACGTACCTTAAATTCAGGTGTTAAAATGAGTATCAAATTTCGTGTCCTACACGTAAAATAGTATGTACACACAATGTGTTGCATGACTTTTCCGTATAAATAATTTTGGCATAGTGACCTTATGTGAACCTGCATTTAAGAAACCTTGACATTTTTTGCCAAAAATCCCCGATTAGCTCATTCTGGATGTGTTTTCAATAACATTGAGAGCTAATTGGGTGATCATTGGTTGCCAACCAATTGCTTTGAATGGAAAATATGGGTCTATAAATTTTTGTTTGTAAAATTTTGACCTTTTGACCTGACTGTGACGTCACCACTGAACTCTAGGAAACACAATTATTTTTACGAGTCGATGAATTTTTCCATGGGCTTCGATTGCCGTTTGGTTCAGAGAAAGAATAGATATAGATTTGTTCCGAAGATACAAGGGGGGCTAAAAATAAATAACACACCATGCTCGTGTTAACAGAAATACCCGTGATAGCGGGATATATAATTGCTCGAAACGTAAATGAACATTTGTTTCTCACAAACAGTGCTAATTCATAAAAAAGTTACGTTTAATGTTAGGGCTGATGAGTAAATATGAAGGAATTTAAGGGAATAGACGAAAACCTTCAACGGTAATGAACAGACTAGTCACAGATGACTATCATCAACAGTTTAGTAAAGAGTAACGAACGTCAGATAGAGATAACCGTTGAAATACAATGGGGACTTGGAGAAGTTACAGATGTAAATATATATATATGATTCCGACTTCGGTGGTTGTTTTAAACTTATACTATACATAACCTCCTAAATGCCTAGCACGGAAAAATGGACCTATCTCAATAAAAATATAATGTTAAGAGATAGCCCTTCCAAAAGTATCAAATGTACCATTTGGTGGTGCAATAATAGAGTAATTGCTGCGAAACACGAATAAATGAACATTGATAATAAAAAAAAAGCTCAAATTTCATAAAAAACATGTATTAATTTTGGTCTGATGACGTCCATGAAGGAAATTTTTGGGATAAATAAGCTGGCCATAAATATAGACTAGGTAAAGAGATAATAATATACAACGTAAAACACGTCCACTGTAATCCAAAATCTTAGTAGAGACGACGACACATCGGCTCAGAATCCCATTCAAATAACATTGAGGCTGGGATGTTACAGATGTCAAAATCAAACTCCGAATTCTCTGTGATTCGACCTCAGGTTGTTTATATAAGTATACATAATTTCAATGCCAAGCAGCCAAAATGGCTATCTCAACTCAAATATAATGTTAAGGTGGCAGTGTCCCTTTAAGGTGGAACAGTCCCTTTAAACAATTCACTTTTTTGTCAAATTTTTACGCATTCTTATTGCTATCCAGCAAATTGATACAAAATTTTCTCGAAATTCAACTAATTAATGTAAATGTCTTTGGTCTTACTTGCGACATCCACTATTTTGCTGTTCTGTCACTGGGCTTGAGCGGCGCCCATCTGAACCCGGGCGAGCTTGCTGTACTGGTAACTCTCTAGCTCCGGCACTGTATGCAGGCTGATCAGCCAAGATGGCTCGAGCACACTCGGACATTTCTGTGATAGACTCATTTCGTCATCCTTGAGTTTGTTTCTGAACGGCGGCGGACGTAGACGGAAGGCCGAAAAACAAATGCGCTGCAAATCGGCCTTCTCTGTCATGCCACCGGCAAGCCCAGCAGGTCGTTTGATGTCGGCGAGATAGGCCGGTTACGGGCTGTCCCCTTCCAAGCTAACGGTCATGGAGCTGTTCGTAGGCCGAGAATGCATCAGCCTCAAACGATTTGAACAGGGCACTCTTGACCCTTCTCGACGTTGAGTTTCTCCTCTTCGGACAGCTGATCGTATATTTTGTATGCATGGCCTCAGGCCTGTAAGTCGATGCGGTAGGACGAAGGCCAAGTCAATTACTTCATTAAGTTTACAAAGCCAGGTAGCCTTACTGAACCACTCCGCGATAGACTCATCACTCTTCTCTCCACTAAACTCCGTGATCAATCGCACGTCAAAATTCGCCATTACATTTACTTTAAATGGAGTGCCGAAATAGCTTGTGACAAGTGTGGCCCGCATGCTGCCGCAATGCGATGGTCACCGAGTTCGAAAGTGCGTTCCCCGTAGCCGGTTTCCAATAGCCCGTTTTCCTTCTCCGTTGCCCGTCCCTGTAGCCCGTAGTTCCTAGCCCGTATTTCATTCCACGTAGCCCGTGGCCTGTAGCCCATAGCCCGTAACACATAGCTTGTAGCCCGTTTTCCGTAGCCCAATATTTCTAAGTTTCTCCAATCCCGGATAGGCTTTACAATATTGTAGAGTTCAGAATTAAATATGCGTCAATTTGGTATCCGTCGATCGGAGGCTCGTTTTGTGCCAGCATGCTTTTTACTATGCCGATATTTTGCCAATTCTTATTGCTCCGGACTTGTGAAAGCTTGATGAAATATTTTACTAGTAAAGCATACATGGCATGAAGCAGACGGAGCGAGTTATTTCATTTGTGTCCGGCAACTGATAGGCTAATGTATTGTTGTTTGTTGCAATAGTAAAACAACACTTACCTGCACCTTTCTGTGGCATTTAGTTATTTTTATTTCTGATTCTCAAACCCTGTGAAGGTGAATCCGAAGTCCAAAGCACGTGCCTTATCATTCGGCTGGTATTGATTTTGTGTTTATTTATGGATGATGACAGTTTCTGTTGTTGTGTCAAATATTTGCACGTAACATGTGTTATTTTACGATAAAATTATAAGTGTATACTTTTGCATAATCAGTGCAGTGAAACAGGAGTTATCCCTGAAACCCACGCATTCAAGCAAGCAAGGGTGATGAAGACGGATTTTGGCCCATCTGTAAGACTACGTTCGTGAGACCGCTTCGCGGTCTCACTCACTCCGTCTGAATAACGTCGAAAGAAAAGTTGTATGACAACGTTATATTAAAAAGTTAATTGTAACGCGCATGTTTGTCAATTCAAAAACGTTTTGGGTGGATATTGGTCAGAAACGATAGCGCTTTTCATCTGTATAACTTTTATCACTTAGCTCCCTCCATTTTTGATGGTATTGCGGTGTAATGGAATAATTATTCGAAAATCGGCAATGCTAATGCTACTGGCGGATTTAAGCACCGAAATATTGCTTAAAAACGTTCATATGCATATGCAATTGAGAGATGGTAACTTTGCCTTGAAAAATTATGTTGGTCTCATCTGCGCACGTTCCATGGTTTCCGAGCACTAATTGTAATCGTGAAAATCGGGGTAAAACCGTGATTTTTCGTCTGTGCAGCCATTAATTTTGCACGCGCCACGCGCTGCTCCCCGAACGACATTGCATTCGCCAGCCCATTCGATTATCTACACGTCTGCGTTTGTCGTATGCCGATCCGACACTTGGTTGCCGAGATATGGACCTGGGATGGCATCCATGGTTCGCGAATTTTCGCATTTTGCGCTCTTACTTTTTACGCGTTAAAGACATGGGAGGAAAAGTCGATCTCTCATCTTGTGCCACGCGCTCGTTATGCCACCCACGAATCCCGTTTTTAGCCATGGTATCGTCGCTGACATGTTCGCTTTAGATTGTGTGAAATTTCCCCAACCTAATCGCAATTAGTGAGGCTGCACAGCTGAGCAAAGGAAAAAAACAGCAAATCGCACAAGATAAACAGACAGACAGTAGACTAGTGTAGCCCGCATAGCTGCCGGCAATGCAAGGTAATCAAGCTCGATAGTGCAGAGCCAAGCTGATAATGCCTGTCCCTGTCCCCGTAGCACGTAGCCTGTAGCCCATAGCCTTTAGCCCGTAGCCTGCAGCCCGTAGCCTGTAGCTCGTAGCCTGTATCCCGTATCCCGTATCCCGTATCCCGTATCCCGTATCCCGTATCCCGTATCCCGTATCCCGTATCCCGTATCCCGTATCCCGTATCCCGTATCCCGTATCCCGTATCCCGTATCCCGTAGCCCGTAGCCCGTTTCCTGAAGCCCGATATTTCTGAATTGCACCAATCTCGGGTAGGCCTTACAAAAATGTAGAGTTCAGAATTAAATATACGTCAATTCTGTATCCGTCGAATGGAGGCTCGTTTTGTGCCTAGCATGTTTTTATTTTTATACTATGCCGAGATTTTGCCAGGCAAATGGACAAGTTGCAGGTTGTTTGGTGAATATGTGCAAAACAATAAGAAAAATGTGCTGATCACCGTGATAACACATCATTTTGCATACAGAGCAATATTCACGAGAGATTTGGCCTGTAAAAGTTTTAATTATTTAATAAAGGACTTTGATGTAGTGACGTCATTTAGGCAATAATATTGCGGCATCCCTATGGAAAAGCAGTTTTTTTCCTAAATCTTGCGCGTGGCAAATGTAAATTGGTTTAAACGCTTTCCTATGTACTTACTGTTCACACCAAACTACTCCAGAAATTCATGGGAAATTTATTGCTGTGTATGTCCACATGCACAAAGCCATCTTAATATTCTCTAAGAGCACAATGTTCGAGATAAGGCTCCCGTTTCAGCTGAGGCACAGCTCTGCCTCCACCTCAACTCACCAAAGCTGCTTACGGCTATCCTGCCGGCAGGATGGTCCGCACTGGCAGTTTCCCATGGCTGTCTTTAGTTGCTTCCTGGTCTGGAGATTCTCTTAACACCTATACCTCGTTTTTCTAAGCTCCCACAAAAGCTGTTAAGTGGCCTCAAATTCCAGAATGCTGCCTCACTGAAACCACTGCCCCAGAACTACTTGCAAAATGCACGCGTGCCCTAATGCTGTCTTGAAATAGTGTCTGTTCGATCCAGAGCTTGTATGGAAAGAGATTTAGATGCATCCTTCGGATCGGTTTGCGCTGTAGCAATCCGTTAAAAATGCTTTGAGCTGCCGTTAAGATTATTGATTTGGTCACAAGGTAGAAATTCCTACAATTTTTAGTTTTGTGTTTGTTTTTCAGTAAAGGTTTGCATGATTTCCAATGAGCGATATCTCCTTGAAATGCGCCATACACGTGGCTTTGATTCGACGCAATTAACGTGATGCAGAATTTTGCTCGTTGAACTCTCTTTTTACAAATTAATGGTCCACCGAACTGCTACCAAACCTACCCCTCATCGTATCATGCGCTGAACTATTGCTAATTGCGGTCACGACCTATCAGGAGCAGAATGGTTAATTATCGTAAATATACTTATTATTTAAATCTGATAATTCAGGGGATTTATATTAGAATTGATATCTATAAAATAATTTTAATTAAATTGCGTTAATCAAATACATAAAACATGAGGGGGTGTAGGAACACCTCACCTTGTCCATTGCTCCAGACTTTACGCTTGATGATAATATTTCAAACGCTGAAATAAAAAAGTGTCTGTACTGCGTTTATATTACAACTTATCATAAAGTGAATATTTGTCAATACGAACACGTTTTGGGTGGATATTGGTCAGAAAAGATTGCGCTTTACAACTGTATATCTTTAATCGCTCAGCTCCCTCCGGTTTGAAAGTTATGGCGGTGTAATGGAATAGATTTGCGAAATTCGATAATGTTAATGCTACAGGCGGCTTTTAGCACCGAAATATTGCTTAAAAACGTTTATTTTAATTTGCAACTGAGAGACGGTACCTTTGTCTTTAAAAGTTATGTTGGTCTCATCTGTGTATGTCCCATAGTTTCCGAGCACTAATTATAATCGTGAAAATCGGGGTAATACAGTTATTTTGTCGTTGGTGCAGCCATCTAATTTTTGCACGCGCCACGCGCTGCTCGCGACTGACATTGCATTCGCCAGCTCATTCGATTCTTCTACACATATGGTGCCTGAACGCATGCTGATCCGCTCTTGGTTGCCGAAAATATCGACTTTGGAATGGCAGCGAATGTTTCACGATTTTTCGCATTTCGCTGCTCTACTTTTTACTGTTAAAGAATGGGAGGAAAAGTCCGATCGCTCATACTCGGTGCACGCGCTCGTTATGAACCACGAATCCCGTTTTATAAGCCATGGAACGTCGCTGACATGTCGCCTAGATCGTGTGAAAATTTCACCAACCTAATCGCTATAGTTTAGGCTGCACAGCTGAGCAAAGGAAAAAACGGCCAATCGGCCACAAAAGACAGACAGACAGACGCACTTTAGTCAATAGTATAGTAGATGGACAAAATTAAATGTAAACAAAAGTAATTATGTGATTCAGTTTGATTCATTCAAAACCACAGCCATCCCATTCAATCCTCCTCGCCGTCCCGCGCGTTTCCGTTAATTTCCCTTGTCCATATTTTTATCTCACGCGACATACTTTTTTGACACCTTCGGTTGACACAGGCACGCGACATATCATGCATCACACTTCGCAACTACACACACCCTCGAACATACACACATGCAATGCACTTATATTTAAAAGGAAAAAGGACACAGCCAAGGAGAAGGAAGGGCGCTCCAGGTGCGTCCCCCCAATGCGTCCCCATGGTTATCTGAAAACCATCAGTTTTCGGAAGTAGGGGTACGCGCGACTCCCTGCGTCCCCCCTCAATGACAGCCCTGGCCAGAGACACGCTGCAGATACAGCGGCCGTTAGTCAGATACACAGCGTCAGCACAGCACAGCGTCAAAGACAGTACCAGCACAAGCATTTGAAAGAAATGCATTACAATCGGCAGCTTAGTTTGACTCCGGACGGCGACCTATTTAGTGTTTTCGACTGATGTTCGAAAGTGTTTGAAAGTACACTGTCCAGAAAAGCATGTCCAGAAACGCCATATGATGTCCCACCCCGAGAACGCACTATGACATAACTGCCTTCCAGATGTGGCCAAAATGGCAAAATGTGAGTTGTCAAGTATCCACTTAAAACCAACACATTTTGAAAAATAATCCTTCGAAGCATTAGAAATCATGGATGATGTTGGTTTTGAGTGAATCGGGAACTCCCTGTGTAAGCGCAAAGTATGACGATGTCTATGCGTCTACTGTTTTTCATCTGGGCAGTCGGAAAATACTAAGTTTGGCAGCCGGTATCTCAGCTGAATATGGTGATATTGGCAAATGATCAATAGTGTTGGAATCTCTGAACAATTTTCTAACGAGTCATATTATTTGTTTTACAAGTTTTACTTGACATCACACTTTCTCTAATTAATTTGAATAATGAATGTAAACAGACGAATGAATTTAACGACGTCCCGTAGACCGGCAAAAGCTTCCAGTGGCTGTACAGATTCAGGCTACCTTACAAAATGAGCCTACAAACGTGAGGAATGCGTTTCAAAAACATCTAGATAGGTAAGATAGGGGTGAGCTGAGATATGGGCGTTTTTCCTAGCCCATGTCGCGCGTTTCGGACGGCGCACGGCGCCCGGCCCTGTGCGGCGGTACGGGGGACATGGGCGCGCTCGCTGATAGGATACCCTGCACTCCTAGAAGAATAGTTATTGACACATGACATATGCATTTACTGAAGCCTCTGTTATTATTTTGCCTTTTTCAAACACGGAAAAGAGTTCGGTTTCCAAGACACAGTAATATAAAGTTAAGAAGTGGCTACCGCGTGGTAGTGTTTCACAGTGCGAGTCACCTTGACCCACACCTCGCCTGAGGCGCTTAGATACCGTCTCGACACCTGTCTTGCTTGATTCTGATTGGCTTGTCAAATCGCCCTGTCAAATTTGTTGAAGGAAACTTAATATTGTTAACCTCAGGTTGCCTCAGTTGCCTGAGCGCTGCGCCCACGGCCGCACGCTGCTCTCGACTCTCCCGCCTACTGCCCACCAGAAGCCGTGCGAGTGATCGCGTGACTGCGAGAGGGCTAGTTTGTGCTATATTGAGTGATTGTGAGACCAGCTAGCAAGTCCAGAATCAAGGATCAAAGGACATAAGGGAAAAACCAAGTTAAAAAAAGTGAAATCCACTCATCGTCATCAGTGGGAACCAACTGAGGACGAAGTAACTGAGTAAGTGAACCAAAACAACGCAGGTTGGGGAACCTGCTAAGTGCCGCACTGCCCCAAGCGAAAAGATCATATCAGTGCCATGCACCGTGGATATTTTCAAGTCTCTACTCTTCTTATTCGCCGTGAGCCGTCTCATCTCCGCTGCCGAGCCTGCCCATGATCCATGGCGGCCCGCCGAGGTCGCGCGCACTCCCGGCGCCCTTTGTCCGGCGGTTACGCAATACCGGACAGCTCTGGTGCGGTACCCCGGACTCGTGTGACGTCATGGAATTCCCAGAACGACCTGACCAATGCCGGGGTCACTGCGGCGCCGCCGCTAGGAGCGCCTGGGGCGCAGCGAGGTCGGCGGAGGGGAGGCCGCGGCCGCTCCCGCCGCCGTGGGAGGCGAGCGGGAAGGACATGGAGCGCGCGAAGGCAGGAGAGGGCCCTTCTTCATCGGACACAATCAACATACAGAGTATGAAGCACAAAGCATTAGACCTACGCCAGCGAACTTGGGTACGCAACAGGTTGACGTCCTTATCATCAATGAGACATGGGTGAGAAAAATTCCACTTCAAACCTATGGTAATTACCCGCCGTACAGCCTGAAACTGCCGACCGATCAATTGCAGCCATTCGGATACGGAGGGTAGCAATTCTGACTCGGGAGGTCGTTAACAACTACATTGGTCAAAAAACCGGCACCGTTAACCACTCTCGGTTGGAGTCTATCTGGACAAGAATCCGCCATTGCAAACTACAAAGCAGTACTGGTCTGCTCCTTCTACCGTCCCCCATCTAAAACAGTGCGAATTCGACGCAGACTTGGAAGAACTTGAAAACCAAGTGCAGAGTGCACTCAGTCATACAATGGCTGGCAGTGTTTACAGAGACCTAAACTTGTAACATGAATGATAGGAACGCCCGTGGTGACCAAACTACAAACAGCTATTGTCGCGGTACAATCTGCACCAGTGCATCAGGCGAGGCTCGGTAACGTACAGACCAGCCTCATCACTGTTAGATGTGATGATAACCAACCAACACAACAGCGTGGTGCGGACCAGCACTCTGCGGTGCAGCTTTAGCCCGCACAATTTCATCAGAGCTCTCTTCGCGTCAAAGGAAAGCCAAAAACAGGTCATTGTTACTTGCCGAGCCACATCGAAGATAAAAACTGGACGCTCTCAAACTGGACATGGTTACTAACGAACTGGGACGAAGTGACCAAGCCACTACGTGGAGGTCAAATCCAGACAATTCACCGAAACATTTTCATGACAGTGTTCAACACCCATGCCCCCATGAAAAGGTAACATCAAGAATCCATTAGCGCGGCCACCACGACTGCACCCACCCTGTGCTTCTGGCACGCAGGAGAGAGGCGGAGCGGACGGTGGTGAGACCATCTACAGGCTGCTCAACAAGCCCGTGCCGAGCCGCTAATCCTCGAGGACTTGCGGGAAAACATCGCTCAGAGGACTTGCGAGAGAAGGCCGATCAGCAACGTGGAAGGTCACCAGATCTCTGCTTGTCGGCAAAACACAGCGCCGAGCGCCCCGTAGCCGCTCGTCTCTGTTGACGAACTGAAACAACTTCTTCGCTACCATCGGCTCAAAGACATCGGCTGCCGTTACATCGACGCGTAGTGCCATTCTTCTGCCGCGTGTACTGACCTGCTCTTTTAAGTTAGCGCCAGTTGTCTTTCGCATGTGTTGGCGCAGAACTGTCATTGACGCTGCGTAACACCGGAAACATGTACATTGGACGGCATACAAACAGTTTTGTTAAACGGCACAGTTCACGGTCATTAGGTCATGTCATTTTAAATGTCGTTAACAATAGCCTGCTCAAGGTCGTCTGGCAGACAGGCTGGAAAACGACCTCTCGTGTACGATACACAAGGTGTGGATGGTTAAATGACCCATCACAGTTCAGGCCAATATCCGTCGTACCTCTGTTGGCAAAAATAACCGAGCGGGCATCTTCAAACGCAATTGTATATCGTATGTTGAGCCACGTATTTGATCTTTGCTCACCAACCCAGCATGCAACGCGCCAACACAATCAGGACTGAAACCGCTTCTGCTGACGATTTCCGATTACATTTTGTCCGCCATGAACCGTGGAGAGAAGTGAGGCTAGCTCACCATGATTGAATCTAAGCAAATGTTTTTGATGCGATTGAACCACGGAAACACTGTTGTGCGTCCTTGACTGTAATGGCATTGAACACGAACTGGTTTTACTACTTGTCCGGAACACTTCAGCGCGTAAGGCAAAACGAGCATGGAAAAAATATCGTGTCCAAACAGCCAGTAAATCACAGGAATTATCAGGGCCACTGCACTCGGAGCCATTAAATATCAGCATTTTTATATAATGACATGTACCTGCCACGGAAAGACACCAGTGAAAAATCGATGGCAATACGACTGACGAATACTCAGCCTGATGATAAGATGGCCGGGAAGAGGAACTGACTCGTTCACTTAATCGAAAATGCATGGAAACGGCCACTTGAATTCAGTCGGTCAATGGTTTGCGAGCAGGAAAATGAAAAGGTAAATACCCAAAAAACACAGCTCATTCCTTTTCGGAACATCCCAAAGTTCTACGAGGCATGCCGCCGGTAAAAAATCCATTTTGGCGGGGAAACAATTACCGAAACACAGAAGGTGCGTTAACCTCGGGGTAGTATGGACGACATATGGACCTTTTCGACCACATATGGACTACTCAATCGGAAGATGCACCGCATTCCTCCTTGCGTCTCAGTGCTGCACGCACTGGCTCCCCACGCGGACATTGTGACGATCGCTTGTCCGACTGCTTTGTCCTGTCGCAAAACGACGTTACTGTGTTTTCTGGTTTTTTTAAACGCTCATGCGAGACCACTGCGAACCGAATTCAAAAGTGATTAATTTCGGAGCCAGGGGTAGTAACAGGTCGTGAAAAAAGGAGCACCATCAGCGATTGCATCCGAATCTCTCAAGTGGCTCAGGGCAGTAGCACACTTATTCAGTACAGCACTGTGACACGGCTTTCGGGCTGTGCTACACACACGGCGAAACCACTGTCGCTGTCATCGAAACATCACGACCAAATCGGACATTCACACCACAACACACCGAAAGATCAAGTCAATTTAGACAGCACGAGCTCCGAACTCAACTTGGTAAACGGATTTTGCTTTCTCGCACCTGGCCTTTCGATGCCTCTGCCTCAATCAGTTACGAGAAAAGCGGTGGCAGGTTCAGGCCACATTGAAGGATCCACTCCTGAACAACGTTTGACACTGCTGCTGTCTGGAGTGTGCATATGTAGGGCGATTTGCGAACGGTGATGTTTGTATGGCTGTGGCAACCGTTGACCTCTGGTATGACTAACCGTTGTTTTACTTGTATGACACTGCGCATGAAAAGCCACACTGTGTGGATGCTCTAAGAAATACAATCTGAATCTGAATCTGAATCAGGGTCACTGATGACTCCACAGGTCACTTCGAAGACAATATGTTTGACCGTGTTATCAAAGTCCGGCGGATGGAATTGTCGCGCAAAAATGCGATATTAAACGCATGATCAGTTGATAATTTGTATGATTCGTGTATCTGACACTTCAAATTACCATTCTAAGATATTTTGACCTTTGGTCAGGTCAAAGGTCATCCGAGTCACGAGGGTCAAACTTGCAGATTACGGTCATTAGGAGTTGTAACACATGTTTGTGGGTTTGTTTTTCGACTAGAACGCGAAAAATGACCTTAAAAGAATGTTCGTTCCATATAAATAGAAGCAAAACGGAACGGAAATGCAATTTGTATGCATGGTTATGCTGTAGAGATGGTCAAATGTTGTCTTTAAAATGTGGTAAGTCAGTCATTTTGGAAGATATCGATTTCAAACTTGATACACAACACATATTCATTGGGCTCCTCTCGATCACATATATTCCAGTTTTTTTAATGTTCGGATTTTTTTTTTTAACTTTTAAAAATAAAAATGTTTTTCGATTTCTCAAAATATTGAATTTCAGTAATTTGTTAAAAACCGAGATCACAGTTCGATAGCCGAGCTGATTATAAGTAATATTCTTGTATATGAAAATCGAGTTTATGTTAACAACTGTACTTTTGACAGCGTTTTCCGCAAACCATATTTTTTAACAAAAACGCAGAACGAGCTTGGACGAGCTTGTCACTTGGACGTCATTGCCGGTTGACCTATTATAGCCTCATCTATTATTCAGGCAGCATGCGTAAAATGATGTTAGACAAGGTACTGAATGTTTAGTGACGATACTGCTGTTGGTTTAGGAGATATTGCAAAATAACGGGAGGGGGCTATAAATAGCCCCCCCCCCCCCAGTAACTCGAGGGTTAATCACGGCAGCTATTTTGTTACAATACCATATGATTTTCACATTAGCCCACTCCTAACGACCCCGTATAATTCGGTTGTTTACTCGTCTTGTCGCGAACAGTACGTTAGTTTTCTCATCACTGTTAGTTAATAAGTAGCGAAACAGGATGGGATGGCTTTGATCCCCCCCTCCCCCACCCACCCCGCCTCAAGGCATGAATGAGGGTTATCTAATCAGGACAATCACTTGCGATAACACTACAAGCTACACTGGCATTCATATGGGCCCAACTGTATCGATATTTGTTGTGTTAACGGCTGATATTCACATTTGGCCACATCTGGTAGCAGATATGACATAGTGGAGCGTGGTGCTGGCGATGGTGGGCAATTTGGGCCACATCTGTAGCAATATACATAGTGGAGCGTGGTGCTGGCCGATCAACGGTGGGCACATTTGGCCACATCTTGGTAGCAGATATGACATAGTGGAGCGTGGTGCTGGCGATGGTGGGCACATTTGGCCACATCTGGTAGCAGATATAACATAGTGGAACCCCTGGCGATGCTGGGCTATGACCGACACGAAGTACGATCTCAGACCGTGCAGCTGATCAGGGAAGCCAGGGAGCGCCGACAGCCGGCACAGGTCCGTCAGTTCCAACGCCCAGACAATAACGTGGCTGCCACTAACTATTAGTGATGTCATTTTCCCAAAATTTCCTGACCAAAACCAATCCAATACCAAACAGGAAGCATTCTTGTTGTCTCCCATATTGACCGTTTTGGTTTGAGCGCCAAAAAATGTCCAAGATTTTACCGATTTTTTAAACAGTTACTATTTAAACAAAGATTGAGCTGACGAAAAGTGTCCCAAATTCGTATAGCCTGACGACCGATTACCGAATCAGTCACACATTTTTTTCGGTAACCAAAATTTTGGTTACCGATTGACACCACTACTAACTATACCCAGCTCACTGACCTCACTTAATGTAATGCACATTTGCATTACATTTGCGTTTAATTTATGGTTTCGAAGGAAATGGTCTTGGAAAATTCGGAGAATTTGCTCCAAAATCGGCCCATTTTCATTGCAGAAAACCATATTAGCAAGGGCGTCGCCACCTTCCGAAAATTGGGGAGACGGAGGTATTTGGAAATCGATTCTTACCATGCAACGCCCATAGGCGTAATGTAAAAATAAAAATAAAATGTTGAAGGGGACGCCTCCTGCTTGGGAGGACGCGTCCCACCCCGTCCCCCTGCTTTCGACGCCCATGCATATTAATCAATAAAACAAAACAAAATTAAAAGAAGGGAAGATAAAATCGGTATCAGAAGGCTACCGAACTGGGTAGGCATTGCCTACCTTGCTTACATGGGAGAACCGCCCCTGCTGCAACCAAGTGTTTGTATTTATTTTGTTTTTGTCTTTTCAAATAAATGTACTTGTTGCCGTTTATGGTGCTGGCGATGAACGGTGGGGAACCAGTACGAATAGCGTGCAGCACACGCAAACAGAATGGTATTGAATGAGGTGCTGTGCGTTCAGCCATTGTGTTCTGTCCCGTCAATGCCCGCGGGGATTCTAGGGAATCGGCAGAGAAGTGCTTTCTACCGATTCCCGTAGCAAAGAGTTAACAGGAATACCAATGTAAGAGTATATACATTGCCGAACTGCAGTAGAGAAAAATACCCGCCGGGGATCCCAGGGATTCCCGCCGGGAATGTGACGGTCAGAACACAGCATAAATCACGGATCCCATCCCGAGCGACACGGCCGACAATTGTCAGACACGGGCGGAGCCAGCCGTAACGACTCGGCCACGTAGGGCCGACAATTGTCAGACACGGGTGGAGCCAGCCGTAACGACTCGTCCACGTAGTCGATATTGGGAATCCTGTACATACAACATTGTACAGCGTTTGTACGCATCGCCATGACGCTGATAGACTCCTCTTGGATCCGTCCCTGTTCGGCCTCCCCAATCGTTTTCATAAATCGACACCGCTGATGTAGCCTGATTGAAAATTAATATTCTATGAAGAGATTGGGTCATGGGGTCAGGAATTACCGTCAAGGAAAGCCTCTGTCAGACCCGTAATGGACTTCATTTATCCATTTTTATAATTTGTATAAGCAATTGCGAAACTTGTGTCATGCCACAAAGCGGTGCGACACTTCTTCTGTTTTTACTTAAGATTGTTGTATCTCTGATATTTTGACTCAATGTTTTTTTTTTTACTCATTGATAATTGTTTTTCATGTTCAGAGCAGGGAACGCGCAGGGGGCATGCATGTATTGAATGCCCCCAGATTCCTGCGGGGATAATTTGCCCCTCCTGATCCCCCTGGATCCATCAGTGGGGCCACATTCTTTAGTACAATCAACAATATAAGAAATCCAAGAACTATATAGTTATACTTATACACTTATAAACCGCTTGCATACCTACCCAGTTATATAGTATTCTTCATGGCTCCGAGTGGAAGATAAGGATATCTTTTCCAAGCGTGTGACACTGAAAAACCGAGCGACGAAGGAGCGAGGTTTTGTCAGGAACACGCGCGGAAAAGATTTCCTATCTTCCACGAGGGAAACATGAAGAATTATATATTATACCTGCAGACTGCAGAGTTTGATTTCAAGTTTCAGTCAGCTTAGTACTTGATTTTTTCAATCGAAACTCTCGGACCTTATCTTGCATCTTCAAGAGGGATGCAAATATAAACACATTATTTAACTTATCGTTGATGCGAGCATTACACATTTGTACTTTGCATCTCAAGAGGAGTGCAAAGATAAAAATATTCCTGCACTGCAGACCCAATGGAAAATCAAACTCTACTAGAAAGATACAAATATCCTGGTTATCTTGAAAATTACACACAAACGGTGTCCGTGCCGAATGGATGCAACACATTCTGGAGCGCGCCTTTGGCGCCAGTGGGAGGGGAGGGCATGGCTACCATGGACCCCATTAAATACGTCACTGCTCTAGGCCTCTGCAGATCCAATGGATGAGCTACAGTGGGCTCCGTTGGCCTTCTGAAGCCGTGTTTCGTGTTTTGGCTTCGCTGAAATCCGACCATGATAAGAAATAAAAAATACCGTGCGTCACAGCACACGTGCTGTGACGTCACTTCTCCATATCCTGAGCATCAACGACTAGACAGTAGTTGCGGTCATCTGCCCTGTGATCCCGGATCTGCCTGCACTCCCGCTGGCTGCGTGCATAATGCGACAGTTCGTACGCCCATATTCTGACTAGCCTTCCATATAGCGGTGGACAGAGATGGAATCTGGCGTCTGACAGTCGGTGCTGGCTGGGTCCT
Source organism: Semibalanus balanoides (assembly GCA_014673585.1). Lineage (NCBI taxonomy): Eukaryota > Metazoa > Arthropoda > Thecostraca > Balanomorpha > Balanidae > Semibalanus > Semibalanus balanoides. Next base: position 17,261 of record VOPJ01015884.1, on the reverse strand, counting down.
GCTGTGTACAGAGNCACCAGGCCTGCAGCGTGGCGATCACCCGCGGCACCGCCTCCGGCCGCACGTCCCGACCGGCCGCGTACTCCACCTGCAGCTGGCCACCGCGCTGGTCCAGCTTACCGCGGATCACGTCTGTGTGCAGCACAGGTCAGCACAGGTCAGACGTCAGCTGATCAAGACAGGCCAGCCGTCAGCTGATCAAGACAGGCTAGCCGTCAGGTCAGGTCAGGTCAGGTCAGAAACAGAGACAGAGACAGGACACAGGACACAGGACACAGGGCAGGCCAGGGCCAGGGGGCAGGGCCAGGGCAGGGCCAGGGCAGGGCCAGGGCAGGGCCAGGGCAGGGCCAGGGCAGGCCAGGGCAGGCCAGGCCAGGCCAGGCCAGGCCAGGCCAGGACCAGGCCAGGGCCAGCGCCAGGCCAGGGCAGGCCAGGGCAGGGCAGGCCAGGGCAAGCCAGGCCCGGTCAGGTCAGGATTCAGGTCAGGCCCGGTCAGGCCGGTCAGGCCCGGTCAGGCCCGGTCAGGCCCGGTCAGGCCCGGTCAGGCCCGGTCAGGCCCGGTCAGGCCCGGTCAGGTCAGATCAGGTCAGGACAGGACGTAGGGCGGCCGCAGCGATGAGTGACAGCTGTGACGAGGCATCATTATTAGTGGTGCCAGTTTCATAAAATATTTGTCCAATGTCCAACCGATGTCCAAGACCATGGTCAGCTGTCCGTCCAAAACTGTCCCCCGAACGATCATTGGGTGTCCGAATTGTCCCGAAGCAGAAACAAAATGTATGATATAGGAAATGTAAAAAACGTCCAGTGTATCACTTCACAATATATACATAAATACAGAGCATGTGTCAAATAAAAAATAAGTTAGGATATCAGAAAGCCAAAAATCATTATATACTCCATTTCCCAATACACGAAAGCCATCCTTGGGCATTGGGATGTCCGAAAATGTCCAAAGAAAATAATGCTTATGTCCGACCGAACACCGATCGGTGTTCGGACAAATTCGGATTTCCGAAAATGTTCGCACCGATTGGCACCACTAATCATTATCATCACCATGATGTGTGGCGAGCTATCATTATCAGTTGCAGCTGGGTTGGGCAGGTCTGCAGTGGCCGATGGTGAGTGCAGCAGCAGCGGTAGGAATGTAAACAGCGGGCGCGCCAGGTGACTGGTCTGTCGGTGCTAACAGAGAACCCCGCCGCAGTCCCGTCCTGAGTATTTACCAGAGCACACAGCGCAGCTCCCACACAGACTCCGGGAGGGACTTCACACGTCAAACACGGGCTCTGACGTCACAGGTAGACACGGGGCTGACATCACAAACACCAGCTCCATACTCCGGAGGTCGACCTCTGCGGGTCGGATACTTAAATGGCTGACATCCGTGTGTGATTGGGGTTTTTGAGGCGCTAAAGCACATGGAGGCTATCAAGCGCCCTATGGCTGACAATTCATCACTTAAGGAATAACAAAGTGATGGATGTAAAACAGATATAACTGTCTCTTGTTGCATATCGAAAGCCAATGACGCTAGAACACATCGTGTTTTATCATGCACAAAGAAACAAGGAAAGCATCTCCTGCACAAAAAATAGCTATCATAAACTGGTGATAAATTGGTCGGGGTGAAGTCTGTGGCAGGGACTTTACCAGAGTATATGGCGGTGATGATAACGTCCTCGAGTTCCCTGGTGTTGTCCAGGTCCAGCCCCTTCATCAGATCGCTATAATGTATACGCTGAAACCAGAAACATATTAATTTCAGTTCCTAAGAGTGAAATTAGCCAAAATAAAACAACGGGTCCGATGTGACGGAAAGTGGTACAGTGTACGTACACAAAAGTAACCACAGAGGACCCGAGTTGTCATCGTCATTCGTTTCCACAATGCTTGATTGAAGGGATATTGCCACCTCCCGGGTCAATGTTGAGTTTTCAGAGAATATCGGTAGACTAAGCGTGTCCCATTTCACCAGCAAAGTATGGTTCCCGAAACTCCCTGCACTAGATACACATACATTTGCACCACGTAATGCTTGGCAAGCATTCGTAAAATTGGAGTCGCATCATTACTATTTAGAAATAGAATCACTTCTTTGCGGACTATGATTTTCTTTTGAATATCGCAAACTCAACATAACCATTGCGTCACCACAAATAAAATACGAATGCGGTTATTTTATTGTCAACAACCTTAGCCTCTTTCATAACAAAACAAGAATAGCTAAGGCTCGACTTTGGGGTCGTAGAACGTTTGTGATGTTACCTTATAAGTTATAACACAGATAGACTTTTCAAGGTCAAGTCTCGGCGAATTCAGACGCTTCGGCATTGGGCGGGCTACTTTGAACACGTGACAGTTCCGCCAATTTGACAGCCAAACTGGATGAGAGCAGCCATCATGAATTTAGTGCTGAGCACTGCTGGGACTAACGTTTTAGTCAGGCAGTGTCCTGAAATTGTTTTGTGCAAGAGTGTGATGAATCCTGAGAGGACGTCACTATTCCAGAAGGAGGTGAATATTGAGGTTAAAATTTGTATCAAAACAACCTAACAATCGATACTTTGGGGCCTGGGCAGTCAGTTTGCTGTACGTTTAACAAACACACTGTTATCAAACACACTGTTCCGAAGTGAAAATAAAGCGTGTGTTTAAAGCGTTATAATATCATAAACATGATGTACATATGGCGGTGATGATTATAACATCTTATTATCTTATCATAACATATTCTTATTAGGTGCTGGGTGAGGTGTATGGATGACATACTGTTAAATGGGTAGTAGGGACCTATGTATGAAGAAAGATCATGCTTTTTATAAATTTTGGAATTTAGTACTATTCGACGTCGCTTCGATGGCAAGTGGCGCGACGAAGAAGTTCGTTTGAGTTTGGCTTTACACTAATATTGGTTAAATTTAGGACACTAGACTCATTTTTTCCAATACATTGCTTTGTGCTGCAGGTGCAAGTTGCTTTTTATAAATCCGCCTGAGGTGGCAATATCCCTTAAACACACGACCTGGGGGGCAAGGGGGGAGGGGCGAAATCCACCAATCCTTCAGTTTTTTTCTTCTTCTCGAAATGAGCTAACCACATTACGCAAAATTGACCTCGGGTCATCTCAGGTCAGGTCATCTGACCAGGTCACGTGATGACCACACCTAAAAAAGTGTTTAGTAGTATGCAGAATGATAAAACACGATTTTGAGCTGCCGCTGGCCCACTGTGCACGTCTGTCTGGAAAGTTGATGATGATGATGATTGGGGTTTTAGGGCGCTCCGACAACGTTTTTTTTTTGCGCGACGACAACTAGACAACGAAGGTCCCAAGGCGGTCATTGTCTGGACAGTGAAACATGACGAACCGGGAGGTGAATCCAAATCATAAGGTCTTCATAAATGCGTCACATTCCGGTAAAAGAAGGGGCCAGAGTATCTACGACCTTAAACGTTTGGCTGAACAGACAACGGCCCTGTTTCCATGACAGTATTAAGTCCAATTCAGTTTTAAATCAGACTCGCTCACTCACGAAATAAATTGTGAATTGAACTCCGGATTACATTGGGACTCCTAAGCCCTGTTTTGACCGGAGATCGGATTGAAGTGGCCATCGCGGCGGCCGGGCAGGGGCTTGGTTCCGGCTTGGTACTTCCCACCCTAGCTGCGACGAAGAGAACACGACACATACTTAGAGCGCGCACATTCCCGTTACCGGAATCCACGGAATCCCCGGAATCCTCGCCAGTCCCCCGCGAGCGTCAGCTGTTGCGGTCTGAACGGCATTTCCCCTTTCCGCGGCACATTTGTAGGAAACGCGCAAAATAAATTACCTACGATTTATCACGTCCACCCATTGACTAGGCGGCAATAAACTTATACATTTGATGTTCCTGTTAACACTTCGCTATTCGATATCTCGGGAATCGGTAGACTAATATCAGCTGACCCGATCATGCTGACTGTTGGCAGAGACTGGCGCAGACAGCATTCCCGATTTCCCGTTTTCGCGCGGAATTCCCGATAATCCCCGGCGTGGAAGAAAAGCGTGTTTAGAATTGTCAACCAAGTTAAGGCGGAGGCTAGTATTTAGGGAGGCATAAGTCAGTTTTTTTTTGTTTTTTTTTAGGGGAAATCTTCCATACTTTGCTTTTCAATATATGTTTCGGTTTTTTAATTGATTTGCAAATTGTGATTTTTTTATCTCCATAAAATCGAAATTTGCAAAAATACTAAAAAACCGGAAGATATATTGGAGAGCCAAGTATGGATCATGCCCCCCCCCCCGACCCAAATAAAAGCAATATCTATATTTTTGACTGAATTATGTCCTCCTCCTTAAAGAGAATAGTTCACCTTTAACATTGGGTTTTGAGTTGAGATAGCCAAGTTGTGGCGCATGCTCGAAAATGACTTGTGACGCTTTCACATTTTCAAAGAAACCTCTTAATTATTTAATATTAAGTCCTAAAAGTCAAGGCCGGGTATACCCGGTAACTCCAATCGCTTATTGGCTGATTTTTGCTAATGTGACGCATGACTGTGACGTAGAAATGACGTAAGACTTTGGGAAAGTGTTTGATAGAAACGCATAGTGCTGGACTGGACAAAAACATATTGTTTCAGTACCTCATTCCCTGGATTGGCAAGAATAAAACTTGTGAGGATTTATCGTGATTTTGATGCTTAAATCGTCTATAAAACGTTATTCTTAGCAACATTCTCAGCAAAATTATTCAGACGTACCTAGTCTTACAGATGGGCCGAAATCCGTTTTCATCTTCCTTGCTTTCTGGCGTGCATGGGTTTCAGGAATAACTCCCGTTTCTTTGACTTTGATGTATTAGGAAGGTTGGGCCTCTTTCGAGTCCTGTGGCTCCCCAAATTTCACTGCACTGATTTAACAAAAGAATTACACTGAATTATTTTTTCGTAATGAAATACATTGGTATAGGCTAAGTTGAAATATTTAAACGCAACTTTCAACGTCCATAGATTGAACACGGAAAACTTTCTTCTTGGATAAACACAAATAACGCGAAGAATATTTTTGTATTCTCTGCCGTTTGTTTTATCTATGCCTGAGGCGCTGCGCCCACGGCCGCACGCTGCTCTCGACTCTCCCGCCTACTGCCCACCAGAAGCCGTGCGAGTGATTGCGTGACTGCGAGAGTGCTAGTTTGTGCTATATTGAGTGATTGTGAGACCAGCTAGCAAGTCCAGAATCAAGGATCAAAGGACATAAGGGACAAACCAAGTAAAAAACGTGAAATCCACTCATCGTCATCAGTGGGAACCAACTGAGGACGAAGTAACTGAGTAAGTGAACCAAACAACGCAGGTTGCGGACCTGCTAGTGCCACTGCCCAAGCGAAAAGATCATATCAGTGCCATGCACCGTGATATTGTCAAGTCTCTACTCTTCTTCCCGTGAGCCGTCTCATCTCCGCTTGCCGAGCTGCCCATGATCCATGGCGAGCCCGCCGAGTCGCGCGCACTCCCGGCGCCCTTTGTCCGGCGGTTACGCAATACCGGGACAGCGCTTGGTGCGGTACCCCGGACTCGTGTGACGTCATGGAGATTCCCAGAACGACCTGACCAATGCCGGGTCACTGCGGCGTCGCCAGCTAGGAAGCGCCTGGGGCGCAAGCGAGTCGGCGGAGGGGAGGCCGCGGCCGCTCCCCGCCGGCCGTAGGAGGCGAGCGTTGAGGACATGGAGCGGCGGCTGAAGCAGGGAGGGGCCCTTCTCATCGTGGACACATCAAAATACAGAGTATGAAGACAAAGTCAAGACCTACGCCAGGAAACTGGATACGCACAGGTTGACGTCCCTATCTATCAATGAGACATGGTGAGAAAATCCACTCAAAACCTTATGGTAATAACCCGGTTACAGCCTGAAACGTGCGGACGATCAATGCACCACTCGGATACGGAGGTAGCAATTCTGACTCAGGAGTCGGTTTTACAAGCGATACAGTGGTTCAAAAAAACCGGCAGCCGTTAACACATCTCGGTTGGAGTCTATCTGGGCAGAAATCCGCATTGGCAAACAACAAAGCAGTACTGGTCTGCTCCTTCTACCGCTCCCCCATCTAAAACAGTTGGCCGAATTCGACGCAGACTTAACGAACTTGAAAAACCAAGTGCAGAGTGCACTCAGTCGATACAATGGCCTGGCAGTGTTTACAAGGAGACCTAAAACTGTAACATTGAATGCATAGGAATGCCCGTGGTGAAAACTACAACAGCTATGTCGCGGTTACAATCTGCACCAGTGCTCAGGCGATGGCTTCGGGTAACGTACAGACCAGCCTCATATGCTAATGTGATGATAACCAAACCAACAAAAACAGCGTTGGTGGGAACCAGCACTCTGCGCGTGGCAGCTTAGCCCGGCCACAATTTCATCAGAGCTCTCTTTCGCGTCAAAAGAAAAAAGCCAAAACAGGTCATTGTTACTTGCCAGCCCACATCGAAAGATAAACTGGGACCTCTTCAAATGACATGGTACTAAACCGACTGGACACAGTGACCACAGCCACTACAGTGGAAGGTCAAATCCAGACAATTCACCGAACATTTCATGACAGTTGTCAAACACCCATGCCCCCATAAAAAGGGTGAACATCAAGAACCATTAGGCGCGGCCCACCACTGACTGCACCCACCCTGCTGCTGCTGGCACGCAGGAGAGAGGCGGAGCGGAACGGTGGTGAGACCATCTACAGTCTGCTCAACAAGCGGTGCCGAGCCGCAATCCGTCGAGACTGCCGGGAAAACATCGCTCAGAGACTGCGAGATGAAGGCCGATCAGCCACGTGAAGGTCACAAGATCTCTGCTGTCGGGCAAACCACAGCGCCGAGCGCCCCCGTGCCGCTCGTCTCTTGTTGACGGACCTGAACAACTTCTTCGCTGCCATCGTGCTCACGGAACATCGGCTGCGTTACATCGACGCGTTATGTGCCACTTCTTCTGCCGCGTTGTACTGACGTGCTCTTTTAAGTTTTAAGCGCCAGTGTCTTTCGATGTGTTGCGCAGAACTTCGGACGCTGCGTAACACTGGACATGTGGCTTGACGCATACAAACAGTTTTTGTTAAACGCACGTTCACGTCATAGGTCTGTCATTTAAATGTCGTTAACAATAGCCTGCTCACAGGTCGTGTGCAGACAAGCTGGAAAACGGCCCTCTCGTGTACCGATACACAAGGGTGGTGTGTTTAAATGACCCATCACAGTTCAGGCAATATCCGTTCGTTACCCTGTTGGCAAATAACCGAGCGCATCTTTCAAACCAATTGTATTCGTATTTGAGCACGTATGATCTTCTCACCAACACAGCACGCATACCGCCGCAATCATTCGACTGAAACCGCTCTGCTGACTGTTTCCGATTACATTTTGTCTGCCATGAACCGTGGAGAAGTAGTGTCCTCACATGATTGATCTAAGCAAATGTTTGATACGATTGACCACGAACACTGTTGTGGTCCTTGAATGTTATGGGGGGGGAGGGGAATTGACACGGAAATGGTTGTACTACTTGTTCGGACCATCTCAGCGCGTGCAGGTCAAAACGAGCGTTGAAAAAAAAAACGATCGTGTCCAAACCAGCCAGTAACTCAACAGAATTTATCAGGGCACTGCACTCGGGCCATTACTATTCAGCATTTTTGTATAATGACATGTTAACCTGCACTGAAAGACACAGGTGAAAATCGTGCATACGCTGGACGATACTCAGCTGATGATAAGTGGCCGGAAGAGCCGAACTGCCGTCACTTTCGAAATTGCTGGAAACGGCACTTGATTCAGTCGTCAATGGTTTGCGGAAGCAGGAAAATGGAAAGTAATACCCAAAAAAACAACAGCTCATCCTTTTCGGAACATCCCAAATTTCTAGAGGCATTGCCGCCGGTAAAAATCCAATTTGCGGGGAAACAATTTACCGAAAACACAGAAGGTGCGTAACCTCGGGGTAGTAATGACCGACCATATGACCTTTCGACCATATGACCTACTCACGGGAAGATGCACCGGCATTCTCCTTGGTCTCAGTGCTGCACGACACTGGCTTCCACGGGACATTGTGACGACGCTTGTCGACTGCTTTGTCCTGTCGCAACTACGTTACTGTGTTTCTGGTGGTAACGCGTCATTGCGAGACACGGCGACCGAATTCAAAGTTTGATTAAATTTCGGAGCCAGCGTGAGTAACAGGTCGGGAAAAAAGAGCACATCAGTGATGTTGGCAGTCCGATTCTCTCAAGTGGCTCAGGGCAGTAGCACTCTATCCAGTACCGCACTGTAACCACGGTTTCGGGCTGTGCTACACACCGGCGAACCACTGTCTCTGTCATCGAACATCACGACCAACTCGGACATTTCACACTCACACACACGAAAGATTCAAGCAATTTTAGACAGCCACGAGTTGCGACTCAAACTCGGGTAACGGACTTTTGCTTTTCTCAGCACCTGGCCTTTACGATTGCTCTGCCTCAATCAAGTACGAGAAAGCGTGGCAGGTTCAAGGGCCACATTGAAGATCACCTCTGAACAACGTTTGAACTAAGCGCGTCTGGAATGTGTGCATATGTAGGGCGATGCGAATGGTGAGTGTTTTGTAGTGGCTTGGCACGTTGACCTCTGTAATGACTACCGTTGTTTTACTTGTATGACACTGCGCATGAAAAGCCACACTGTGTGGATGCTCTAAGAAATACAATCTATGTGACTTCGCCCGGCGATTATGCGAAATAAATAAATGAATAAGCACGTGATTTGACTTCGAATAATCTCCGTTGGTTTCTAAAAGCGTTTGCATTTTCACGCACCTTCAACAGTTATTAAGCAAAGTACTGTCTTGTATGCGCCACGATCCTCCAAAATCGATGACGTTTTATGACATACGTGCTTCTAAGCAAGCTGATTTCGCTTACTTTGAGGACAACAATATGAATTACTCACCAAATAATTGACATTTTAATTTCCTTTTTCCGCGTAATATAGTTTCTTTGACTTACTATAATATGATACTTAATTTATGGCTTCTCTTCATTCATTTCTGAGCTTTTTCTCGTTTTTTCAAGGTGAACTATTCCCTTTAATATGGTTAATAATTATAAACACGCGCGCGGAAAACAGTCCAAACGCACTTTCCCGGGAAATTCCTGGAAAACCCGCGGGAATCAACGGTCAGAACGTTATTACTGTCTACTGTCTGTACTGTATACTGTCTAGTGCAGAACGCGCCCTTAAATGGCAATAGCGATGATTTTATGAAAGTTAGGGAAACGAATTCTGCATAGCATGTTCTTGCCGTCGCTAACTGTTATGTGCAGGCTTCGTGGTTCAAAACTGCCTTTTCACTCTGAATAACCTTTGAACAAGACGAGAAGAGAGGGGAATCCGATTTCCTCCGAAAATCCTGTTTCTGTGATCCGCTTACAGAATTCAAGCCGCTTTTTGCTTTTGCAAAACAGGCGTTTCCATGACCACTGAGATCGGGATTTGAGAAGAGATCCGGATGAACTAATGTCGTGAAAACCGGCCAATGGCACTACCTCTGGTATACTGTCTAGTGCTGATGTCGGTTCAATGGCGCCATGGTGTAGCTGTAGAGACAGAGACACTTCCTCTGGCATAATGCCAATGTTGATATTGGCTCAATGGCACCATGGTGTTATGTCTCGTGTAAGTTTTAGCTGCACAGCCCCGTACCTTGGTCTGCGTGAACATGGTGATTCGTGACTATGGTGAGGTCAGAGTGACGACATGGTGACTATGGTGAGGTGGCGCAGTTTGAGGCGCTGCATGTCACTCAGCTCGTACCTTGGTCTGTGACGACATGGTGACTATGGTGAGGTTGGCGCAGTTTGAGGCGCTGCATGTCACTCAGCTCGTACCTTGGTCTGTGACGACATGGTGACTATGGTGAGGTGGCGCAGTTTGAGGCGCTGCATGTCACTCAGCTCGGGCAGCTCCTGTCGCTTCTCGAGGTAGTCCTGGTACACGCCGCAGGCGAACAGCTGCAGCAGCTGGTAGGTGGCGCCGTACTCCAGGTGGCTCTCCAGCTGGAGGGCGGCGCAGCGGAGCGGCAAGACACGGATACACGTCACTAAACACATATATGAGCCCCGAACTGGACCACACAACCGGACAGAAAAGCTGCCTCATAGGACGTGGATGCACGTCACGTGCCAGATAAACATACAATTCGGTGATTGTGAACAAAGCATGCCGATTATGTCAGGCAGCAGTACAGTGTATTTATTGACTGATTGCACTGATTCACTACAAAAAAGGTTGAACACAAATGTCAGAAGAGCAATGTGAGCTGATAAATATTATAATGATTCAGGGAAGTTACCTGTTCCCTGTTAAATGAATGACAGTAATAAACATTGTATAGCAGATAAGTCGGGATCTCTCGCTGATCCCAGCGGGGCAAACCGAAAGGCTTCGCCAAGCCCGACTCGAACCAACAATGGGTTCCGAGAGCAACGCTGACTACCAATTACTGAACCACGTCCTCGACCCAGAGCGCCTGGAAACTTAATACATTGTGCAAGGTCAAAGATAAAAGCGGTACGTGTTCGCTGACTTGATGATGTAGGCATCACATCAAATATAAATAACTATAACGGCAGGAACTAGCATTGATGACCCTCTGCTAGATATGCTCGACAGGTGCTGCCATCTGAGTGTAACTGACCTGCCGCACTGAGCTTATGTCTGACTGACCTCTTTGATGTGCGGCATGTCCAGCAGCTCGGCAAACACGTACACGTCGGGGGCGTCGAGCGCCTGCCGCACCAGTTCGGCGGCGGCCGCGCCGCGCGCAGACTTGGCCAGCAGCACAAACTGCTCCAGCGCCTGGGACGGCGCTGAGACGTCCACCATAGCTGCTGCTGCACCCACCAGAGACACCTGCCGGCAACACGGAGAATCAGAGGCGCCGAGACGTCCACCATAGCTGCTTGCCTCCGCCCAAGCGCAGAGGACACCTGCCCGGCGAACACGGAGAATCAGAGGTGCCTGAGACGATCGAACCATAGGCTGCTACGCGCGCACAGCCAGAGTACACCTGGCCGCCAACACGGACGAATCAGTAGGCACCGAGACTGTCCACCATAGGCTGCTTGCCGCGCCCACAGAGACACTGCCGGCAACACCTGAGAGATCAAAGACCCCAGACGTTCACCCATAGCTGGCTGTGCCGCGCCGATACCTAGAGACCCTGCCGGCAACACGGAGCATCAGAGCTCGCCCGAGACGATCCACCACACTGCTGCCGTCCCGCACCCACAGAGACACCTAGCCGGCAACACGGAGAGACTTACAGAGATGCAGCCGAGACGTCACACTCCGCAGCTAAGCCTCTCGTGATTCCGACACTCATCCACCAGAAGTAGACGGAGCGTGCCGGTCAAACCACGGAGAATCAGAGCGCCGAGACTGTCCTCTGTCTCGCCTCCGAACACCACCCTAGAGCGACCTCTGGCTCAGGCAACACGAGATAACAGAGAGTCGCGAGACGTCCCACCATGTCTGCTGGGCTGCGCGCTACCCCGAAGGAGATCACTCTAGCACTGCAGTCGCGTGTGAGCTAAACACTGGATAATTACATGGTGCGAGACGTCCACCGATAGCTGCTGCCGTGCGCGTACACGAATGCCATGAGATCACCTGCGGCTAGCCCATGGTCCCACGGAGAATCAGATGGCTCCAGCACCGAAGATCATTCGTCTGCACAGCTGCTTAGCCTGCCTCGCGCCCACAGAAGGGATGCGTAGCTTGCCCGGCTAGTACACGGTATAATCAGATTGTCATGGGTGCAGACGTCGCGCGTCAGCAGCTGCTGCTGCCACCGCCCAACCAGAGACACTCTTGCCGGCAAACAACGGAGAATCAAACGGGCGCCGAGACGTCTGACCAAGCGATAAGCTGCTGCGGCTGCTCAGCCCCAGAGACACCTGCCACATATCACGGGAGAAATCAGATGGTTGCCGAGACTCCACCATAGGCCTTGCTGGCCGCGCCCTACCTCAGCAGGACACTCCCGGCCAACTGCGAGACTCAGAGGCGCCGAGACGTGTCCACCATAGCTGTCTCTGCCGCGCCCACCAGAGACATCCTGCCGGCAACTACGGGAGAGATTCAGAGGCGGCTCGGAGACGTCTACCACCATGGCTTGCTGCTGCGCCCACCAGAAGACACCTGCCGCAGCACGTGATAACTCTACACGCCGAGGGACGTCACCTATAGCCTGCTCGCCTCGGCCGCACCAGAGACACCTGTCACCTGGCCAGCAACACGGAAGAATCCAGAGGTCGCAGTGCTTATTTTTTTCCACGTCCGTCACATTTGCTGCTGCTTGCGGCCACCCAATGAGACTCACCTTGCTTGGCTAATACAGCACAGAGTGGAAACAATTCACGATCGGTCTGGCTCACCGACGATGTACGTCATACATGCTGTTGTCTGGGCCACGCGACTCCAGCTCGGCAGAGACATCCCTGCGGTCTTGAGCACAGCGAATCGGCAGTAATCAACAATAGAGCAGCCACTGAGACGTACACCCACCAATACGTGCGTGCGCGCGCGCGAGCGCGCGTGGTCAAACCGTACCGGCAACCACGTGAGAATCACAGGCGCGAACACAGTCTATCCACCATAGCGCTGCTGCCGCTGCGGACACTCCACTGCCAGAGATAGGACGATCCCTGCTGTGCCTCAAATCAATCGTAATTGAAACAGAGGCGCACGAGAGACGTCACCATCAGCTGCTTGCCGCGCCCACCAGAGGACACCTGCCGCGCAAACACGGAGAATCAGAAGCGCTGAGACGTCCACCACTAGCAGCTGCTGCTGCCCACCCAGAGACACCTGCGTGGCAACACGGAGAATCAGAGCGACCGAGGACGTCCACCATGGCTGCTTGCTGCGCCCACCAGAGACACCTTCGCCGGCAACACGGAGAATCAGAGGTGCCGAGACGTCCACCATAGCTGCTGCCGCGCCCACCAGAGACACCTGCCGGCAGCACGGAGAATCAGAGGTGCCCAGACGGACGGCGAGACTCCGGCTGACTGGCCTCTGGTGCTGGACCGGCCTCCAGTACGGAGTTCCGCTCAACTCCTGGCTGCTGGGGGCGCTCAACAAACGACTACTTCAGCAGCCTCAGTTCCGGCGTCTGGAGGAGGCGCCATCGGCGACGGACACTTCAGGCTGCAGCAGCGATCCTGTGGAAAGGCCAGCGGAATGGTCTGGTGACGGCCATCGCCGAAAGACGCAGTACCAACCAGATGTTTCAGTCACGTGAAAAAGCAGATCAGAAGACTCATCAAAGAGTGTGAATAGGCTAGTGTTCATACATCACAGCTGAATTTGATCTTGAAAGTTGAATGTCAGGAAAGCAGGGGACTAGGGAGTATTACAATTTGTAGTTTTTTAATATGTTTAACATACTAGTTCTTGCTTTGTTTATAAGGGAAGAGGAAAGTAGTGTCGGTCAGAGAAGGTATCAGCATTTGGTAGCGATGATGTGATGGTACAATAGTGACAAACTAGAGACAGACTGTGATTGGATGCAGGATCTGAATCGACCTCAGAAGATGCTTGGATGTGAGGGTCAGTCTACAGTGTGATCTGGACTCGTTTGTTGCAGCAATGCTGCTGGTTTGTTGATCTTGGATTTACAGTTATAAACATTATGTAGTGTTCAAGAACCAAGGGGCTCTGACTTGGCAAGAGATCAAGACACTACATCATCCATATATCAAAATGCTGGTAATCTTTGACTAAGGTGGGTAGGAACCTGCCAGTGTGCCATGTTAGGTGTGCAAAGCGTGGCAGCATGTTGTACCATATAGAAATACAGCAGCATTTTGCACCACAGCAAAATTTTCCTATTTGTATGACAAAGCTGCTAAATCTAACCTATGAGGGGTTAGGTTGGTGACAAAATGGGACTGATACCTCTATTTTTTGGAACGCTGAGGGCCTGAGGCCATTTCATAATTCTTGATACAGATTACTGTGATTGAAAATGTGCAATAAATGACAATATGCAACATCTATAGTCAGATTCATGAAGTAGAGCTTAAAAGATAGGTAGCAGGAGCCTGCTAAAAGTAACAGTAGCTAACAATTGGAAACGGATACCAACTCTGTGTTTCATTCATATACACTACCTTCTTTACACAGTAATTTTCTGCAACATAAACATATCAACAAGATAAGAGATTCTACTTAGCACATTACAGTGTAAAACACACGTTCCATTCACTACAATTAAATACAATTTACATATTTCAAATATCTCACTGCTTCGTCACTGCTACATGCGTGAAGCTTATGGCTTATGCAGCATTCATCAGCTAACTGCCTAGAACGATGCTTGCATACTAGATTGTGCTAGCGTGCCATGTTCCTGGATTGTGCAATAGATCGGTTGAGAATTTGGGCAAGGGAAGCCGCCAGGTTGATGTCACTAAGAAAATACTATGAACAAAATATTACATAACCAAAATATTATGAATTGTCTCGATCAAACTGAAACTTAATGGCCATATCATATTAACCCGCGCCCCACTGGCGGGGGTGTGTTTTTGAACCCCTCCTGTTTATCAAGATAAGAAAAAAACGGCGGCGGCGTCAGCGCCGCCAAAATTTTGGCATAACTAATATGATCCTTTCCGCAATTTTGCGAAAAATTCAAGTTTCGTATCCGGTTTAGGTCAGGTCACCAGGTCAGGTCAAGTGACCCCACCTCCCAAAAAGTTTGCGGTCGTGCCATGACCACAGTTTCTAAGTGATCGATATCAAACTTTTAGGATTACATTAAGTCATCAGTATCTACAAATTGTGTATCTCGGATTTTTTTTTTATATCGTTGACCTGAGGTCGCGTCAATTTTGTGACCTCATTTTAAGTCAATGGGACGGGAGAAATATTCAAATGCTTTTCTTTTTCGACGATATCAGTCCATTTCCTACTGGATAATGTTATCATAGGATATTATGAATGATCCAAGTGCAGGTTTTGCTCAGTGACCCTTACGGGGTCATCTTGAGGTCTCCGAGGTCAACCAACAGGCAGACACCTTTTCGTCAATAACTTAAACAAATGTAGATAGAGAAGTGTAACTTTCACCAATGTGGTTTGTCGTCAAGAACATCTTGATATTGCAACATGACCTACTTGGGTCACCACTTGACTTGACCCAAGATTCCATTTTTTGGCTGGGTGTCAGGTGGAAAATTAGAGCCCAAAAAGACCATGAGAGTGGAAAATTATGTAGATAATGGTACACGATTGATAACTGTCTTGAATATAAAAACAGTGGTTTTAATTTAAATCATGTATTCTTAGTCATTATTTATTTATGTCAGAATTAATATCACAATTCATAATTTTGGAGTGGAAAATTAATTCTAAAATGGAGAATGAGAGTGAAAAATTATTCACAGTTGGGTGTCATCTCCACCAAATCAAAAATTCTGGGACCTGCCTTGATCTTGAGGTCATTTTTTTTAAGTGACTAAACATGATCAAATTTGACATATTATTAAAGCGCCTTGACGAGAACAAACACGATGGGTAAACATTATTGCGTTATAATTTTGGTAAGGTAAGAAGTTAATTTGTGAAAATATTTTTTGCAAAATAAGCATTTTTGGACTTTAATGACCTTTAGAGCCTAAAACTATTGTCTGAGGTCATTTTTGAGGCATACATGCGATTACACAAGTTCTATGGCTAGCGATTTTTTTTTAAATGTTTGTTTCTAGATAGCAATAGTTTCCAAGATATTTTGGGGTTTTCTGGGAGCGTTCCTTCAAATTGGAAATTTGACCTTCGTGACCCTGGTACATGAGTTTGGACGTGAAGCGAAAAACAGTCTAAATAGTTTTGAAAAATGATTTGTGATAATGGTTTGACCAAGTGTTTTTTGTTTTAGTCTATGTGCCGTAGGAGCGAGTTAGAGGGGGTATGTGTTCAAACACAACACACAACACACACCCCAGTCAGGCAAGGATGCAGAGGCCCAGTGGGGTGCGGTGAGGGTTAAGGTTTTGTCTGGATCTGACGTTAATGGCCGTGATATATTATTTAAGGCTTGGTATTGATCAGACTTAATGGCCATATATTATTTAAGTTTTGTTACTATGGTAGATACTTAATGGCTATATAGTATTTAGGTTTGTGTCAATCAGACTTAACTGCCATGCATTATTTAGGCTAGGTTAGGTAAGGTTAGGTAAGATTATGCTATTTTAATATTATTTGAGTGACAAAATTTAACTACCAATACCAACCAAACCAATGGATGAATATTTTAGCATAACCTTGATGCAAGGCATAGCCTTGGTGGGGGATGATGTCAAAACATTGTGTTGCTGCCACCCAATACAAGACGTCTACAAGAAGTAATTATTTGGCATCAGAAGGTAAATTTAAGAGTTTAAAATATGTGATATTGGTTGTATCCTTCATTTTAAGTGTTAACATTCATGAAATATTCGGTTTTTCCATTATCTAGAGCACTAGGTTAAAATCTACACAATGACCCAAACCTCAACCTCAGCAGCCTGAAATTTAAATAACAAACTTTGACGTACCTACCGGCTTTTGATAGATAATGCGATGCTAAAGTATTTATTTCAGAAGACGAAATGATCCATGGGGGAGGATAATGCAACTGAATCCAACGGAATGCTGTTCTTGTACAGGTATCTATTGCCTTGATTGTACACAACCCGGAAAATACAAGGTGAGGGGAAAATATACACAATCCAGGGGGGGTCATCCCGGAATTCCCTATTGTTAAGCTGCCGAGCGGCTTAGCATTTTAGCGATGACGTCACTGGGAGCTCTAGTCCGACTCGGCTGTATGCTCACGCGGCTCGGTTGGAGTGCGAATCATTTTGAACCAAAAGCTGGTGGAGGGCTCACTTCAGGCGGCCAGAGGGCCCCTCGGCATACTAGAAGCCCCTCATGCCGACGTAGGGCCCCTCAGTCCTACATTAGAGCAGTCTTTAGGCTCTATTAGGTCTCGTGTTAGAGCCCCCCTCAGCCGACAGAGGGCCAAGTCGCGCCGATCGAAAGGGCCTCTCAAGCTGGCCGAGGGACCCCTCAAGTCACCAAAGAGCTACTTAGGCCCACAGAGGGCCCCTTCAGGCTGACAGAGGGCCCCTTCAGGCTGACAGAGGGCCCCATCGGGTAGAAAGGGGCCCTTAAGCTG
>VOPJ01015883.1:24824-91547 GCA_014673585.1 Semibalanus balanoides | reverse complement strand
GGTGATGTGGGGACAGTACTGGCTGGTGATGTGGGGACAGTACTGGCTGGTGATGTGGGGGAAAGTACTGGCTGGTGATGTGGGGACAGTACTGGCCGGTGATCGATCCGTTCTGAGCCGCCGCTCGGTATCGGTGCCGGCAGCAGGCCGCAGGTGCGGTGTCGGGATGCTGGGATGAGTCGGCGCTGACGTCACGGCAATTAAGTGACTTGGTTCAATTACCGGAGAGCCGCGGAGCTGATGGCCAGCGCCAGAGCCAGCGCCGCCGAGCCACCGCTGCTGCCGCCGCCGTTACAGTTGTCGCGGTCGAAGCAGCTCTGTAGGCAGCCGTGCACTAGCCTGAGAATGCGAGGAGCAACACAGCGGGCCGTCAGAATAGGTCGCGAATCAAAGCTGGGGCGGTCTGGAGCCTGAAGGTAGCGACACGTGGACTAGGAATCACGAGGCTACCAGACAGGAGGAGGAGATTTGAGATCCACAGTACCCGAGATACCAACTGTGGGTCAGTAATCAGCATCCACTGTTAGTCATGACTCATGACCACGCTCCCATGCGAACGTTCCCACAGCCATTCATTCTAGCGGATTCAAGGGGGCGGCAGAGGCTTTAGCTCCCCCCCAATCGCCTGAAATCGGCGAAGTTTGACACATTCTCCAATGTTAAAGGAAATGTAATTAACTTTTACAAAGGCATGTTTGTTTAAAGGGACACTGTCCGTTCAAAGTAAAATTTAATATGTTAAATAACAATCGGATTTGATATGCACCATGAAGTCATTTTTTTATTCGCGCCCAGTATCCCAATATCATCGTTCATAGTGCAGTTTCTTCCAGCCAACGAGCTTAACGAGTCCGCCACCACTACGTTAAAAAAAACAATTAATTGCAGCGTTGTGCAACTATGGAAAATGAGGATATTTTTTGCTCAAGCATTCTGTCGAAATTTGTAATGTCAGAACGAAATTCATGTCTTATTATGCCTGACTTAAGCTCATTAATAGGCTTATACAGTAAAGGTTTTGACCAAAGGGAAAGGTTTTGACCGAAGGATTTTTCGCTCTAGCCATTGCCCATTGATGAAGTTTTCTCCAACAGAGTTTTTTTGGTATCGGATTGTTCACATTGTTTTAAGATACTCCCTGTACACTCTACAGGTGTTGTTTGCAAAATACGCGAAAGCCTAACTGCGCTGATTGGCAACTCAATCGCTGCCATATTATCTAGTGGTGTGTGGAAATCGCAAACAGTTTTTATATTATATAGTGACAATGAATAATGTATGAATTTTTTGTATTGTGAGCTTGCTTTGGGTGAGCATAACCCAGCAAAATTAACTTGGGCACTGATCGGGCACAATGGTTTAATCCCATTGTGCCCAATCAGTGCCCAAGTTAATTGTTGGCTGGGAAGAGGACGATTAAAAATAATATTTAGTTACTTAGACTTGTTTTAGCATGTTTTTGCGATATCATCCGGAAGAGGCAGTGTCCCTTTAAAACCGCTCAATAAGGTACAAGAAAGCCAAATCCGATGAGTTTTCCAAATATGTTTATAACGCCTAATATGTAAAAGTGCCTCTGCAATGTATTTTAGTTGATTGCAGCGAGATGGCCTTGAATCTTGGCCGCCTCACGTACCTGTCCTGGAAGTTCAGTACGCCGCAGTGGGACATACGAATAAATCCCGTGTCTGTGATGAGATGCCCGCTCTCCAACGCACAGCCGCGTAACATAATCGGTCAGCTGTCTGTAAACATCACATACACACACACACAACACGCGTAACATGATGCCGGTCACCCTGTCCTTCTGTCAAGGCCACCACAGTCACAGACAACAATCACCACACACACACACACACAACAGCACGACAAACCACACACACACACACACACACAACACACCTAAACACACACACACACCAACACACACTACACACACACACACACAGTTCAAACCACACACACTACTACACTAACACACACACACACACACCCACACACACAACAACACACACACACACACCTACACAACACACACACAACACACACACTACACTACACACACACACAGCCCGCACACACACACACACACACAACAACACACACACACACACACAACATCGCACGACGCACTGCACCGCACGCACGCACGCACGCACGCACGCACGCACGCACGCACGCACGAATAGACCATTAGCAAACGCGCGCGGCGTGCCTGCCGTGCCATCTCCATTACAGGCGATCATTCGCTTGTGACCGGCGCGGTTCTGTGACAATCAAATGGTGCTTGAGTTCATCATCTAGAGTTTTGTTTATCATTAACCTTATTAGTGGCAACTGGCAGACTTCTTTTTCGGCCAACCTCTAGGTTTTTCCTGGATATGTATCTCCGGAACCACTGGGAGCAAGCCCATGCAACTTTCGGACTTTTCCGAAAATTGAGTTTTGTGGTTTGCTTTAAGTTCACAAATTGGATTCTTCTCTTAACGAGGCGGTTCCAGGACCCATTTGGGTCGGCTTTTATTCGCGACATTTGGCGATAATACGGAGGTGCATTCTTCATGGCTTCTTTCTAGCTGCATCGAGTAGGAAAGGGTTACAAATGTTAAGTGTGATTGGAAAAGTTCAAATTAGTTGTTGCTAATGAAACACCATAACCATTTCACGGCAGAGGCGGTTCAGGGACTTGAAAAGGGGAGCCGGGAGGTTTCCAGGAAGTATGACACATTTGGATGGCAGCCATTAGGGCGATGTATGGGAGATGTATAACTATGAAGAAGATGCAAAATATAGAATCTCCTTCCATTATTGGCATAATTAATTTCATATAGACTTGCAGAGGCGTGTTCAGGCACAGGAAAAAGGAGTGACTAACAAAACGATGACGATATGCCAGCAATAACGAAGGAATATAATTAGATAGCTTAAAACGGTATATGCAGCTGCACATATGGGGCAAGGGGAGGATATGAAGGCGTTTTTTAACTGCACAGGGGTGGTAAAATGCCCCGACCTGCTGGACGACGTCGGAGAACAAAAATTGATTTTGTCTTGCCAGGTTGGCTAATTTTTCATCACAAATGATCCATCAGAGGAGCCACATCTTGCTTTGAATTTGTCTTCTCTTTGCATCGAATACTTACAGTGCAGTATTCAGTATTTAATTCAGCAGAATGTAAATCTGAAATCTGTTCTGTATGTACAGACGTGCCAGTTATTCATTGTTAAAATAAAGATCGTCATGGTTCACACATGACATAGCGTTCACACCGTTAGGCCACGGCAGAATACAATATGGCACATGCAGACTGGAAGTTGGAAGCCTATTAGACCAAAAATATAGTAGCTAGTGGCAGGCCTTATAAGCTACTATTTCTAGTTCGACGGCGTCTTCTGTGAACATTTTGGCGAACATGTTGATTTTGATAAGAACTATCCGCCGTCCGGTACAGCGGATCCGCTGGTTTTACCATCCACCTTCGCTGCTTGGTAGACATTGGCATAAGTTTTGGGACAATTTATAAACTAAAGTATGTTTTAGAATGTGACCGGCAGCATTTTAAAACCTTCGGCTTGCTTGCTTGGAGGCGAAAGTTGGCGGAATTGTTTTTCACTTTTCGTAATGGTATTTGTGGCCTTGCGAGGACAGTTTTCGGACAGCACCATGTGTTTTACCAAGACGTTAACTGGTACCTCAAGACCCATTTTTCAGTACATTTGATATACTGTGATCAGGACCAAGCTTACCATGTTTTATAAAGTGTAGTTTAGGTAGTTCTTAAGAAATTTATTATCACCGTGGACACACCATGGGAGCTCGAGGAGCTGAGGAGGGTAAAGCAACTGAAGTCAAAGTTGGTTGAGACGTACCACGTTATCCCAGGTGTTCGGTCGAACGAAAAGCTACTGTCCTTTAGACCAAACTCTGTTGGCGGACACTTTGCTGAACCTGGACGACCACTTTGCATCCTGGATCCTAATGGTCAAATAAGAGCTTCGAGTACCTAATCTCCAACCCTAACCTCGACCACAACCTATCCATAGCTACCATATACCATGATCAAGTTAATTGGGCCTCAGTAAACGAAGAAGTTGGCAACTTATTGATGACTTATAAATTCAAAAACACCTTTGAATACCTTGTTTTGCTCTCCCGACCACTCGCGGCGACACTTTGCGGGCGCGGACCATTTCTGCGCGGACCCACTTTGATATGGATTTCTTTGATGTTGGCGATCCACTTTTTCTCTTTTTTCGAACCCCCTTGCCAACTACCTAGGTTGTGTGTAAAATAGTAGGTTGATGACAGGAGCAGTGTAAGGATACCTCATAGGGCACAGGCAAAAATGACATGGGTAGGAAAATTTCAGTGGACCAGGAGTTCTCCAGTAGCAATTTGGCGTGCTTGAGCTTGAAAATTGCTGAAAGTACCATCAAATACACAAAAAGTACAGATTTTCCCCGGAATTGACAACTTTGTCGTCCAAGTTGAGGCGGCGAAGTTCCCTCACTGATTAGGAAACTACCCCTGGACCAGTCTTGTTAAAACGTGGCATATATCGTATTACGTTCTCAACCACCGATTCCGTCAGGGCGGTTTGGCACTAACACATCACAATTGGGGCAGCTTTGGGAAATGCGGGCAGCTTTTGAAGAAATTGTTTGGCAGCGGTAACATTGGGCCTGTTCAAGTCGCGCCTCTTTTCTAAGTTCTTCTCTCTTTTCACTATAAACGGAACCTATTAAACATGACCAATCTTCAATGTCAATATTGATTGGATCCCCATACTCTTCTTGCAGTTAAATCTTTAACAATACATAGCAGCAGTGTTGGATAAAAAATGAAATATTTGGAGTTTTACGCTCCTGTCTTTTGCTACCCCCGTGAAACTAATATATTTTGGTAATTTTAAGCTAAATTAAATCGTGGAGGGGATTCAAATGCTGTTTATTTTTGAAAGTGAGATTGAGCCAGATTCGAGATATTAAGGAGGAAGTTTTCGACCCCAGTGTCACTAATTGGGGTAAGCCAAGAGCAAGAGCCAATAGGTTAAGTATCCCAACACTCACATAAGTCGGTTATCAGCGAAGATGAAAAAAAAGATGTACCTAATGTATTTTTGTTTTTAAATAAGGTTTGTTAAGGTATACGTTGTTGATAATTATTCTATTTGTATATACCTTAAGAGTAACACAAAGGGGTAAGCTGTCTAAGAGCTTTATTCTTAAACTCTATTTTCAGGGGCACGTTCAATAGTGTCAGCTGCTGCCGTTTGTGAGCCACCTCCTGAAGACGCGCTAGAGCTTCATAAGTTAGGCGGTGAGCTGTGCAGGAAGGAAGGCCGCCGGCCAGCCGTCGGCCGCTCAGGCATGGCGCCTGCTGCAGCCCGGCCCGGCTGGCGTTCCTCGGCAACGGGTCGTCACAGGCAGGGTTATCACCGCCGCGCGAGATGCACCGGTAACACGTGATGGCGGCCACATCTGTCACACAGAAACCAAACGTGGACTAAGAGAGACTTCAGCTGATGGCAATTTGGCCACATCTGTCACATCCAGCAAACAAAAACAGTGACTGAGAGTCACATCTGTCACACAGAAACAAAACAGGCACTGACGTCACATATGTCACACAGAAAAAAAAGTGACTGAGAGACTCATCTGTCACACAGAAACCAAAAACAAGTACTGAGAGGACTCAGTCTGTCCAGCAGTAAACAAAACAGGCACTGCGAGTTCACTATGTCACACAGAAAACAAACAGTGACTGAGGAGTTCATTGAGTCACACCTAGAAACAAAAACAGTGACTGAGAGACTTCTGTTACACAGAAACACGTGACTGAGAGTCAATCTGTACACACTCAGAGAACAAACAGGGATGTAGTAGGAGAACTCAGTGATTAGCGGCGTCATCTGTCACACAGAAACAAAACATGACTGAGAGTCACATCTGTCACACAGAAAACAAAACAGGGGACTGAGAGAGGACTCAGTTGATGGCGGCTATCTGTCACACCAGGAACAAAACAGGGATTGAGAATCACATCTGTCACACAAAGAAAACAAAACAGGGACTGGAGATCACATCTGTCACACATAAACAAAACAGGGACTGAGAAGATACATCTGTCATTGTGCAGAAACAAAGCGGCACTGAGAGTCACATCTGTCACCACATAACCAAAAACAGGACTGCGAGTGACAATCGTAGTCAACACAGATTAAAACAGTTGGACTGAGAGACTTCATCTGTCACACAGAAACAAAAAGGACTGAGAAATCATCACTCTTGTCATACACATAAACAAACAGGTAGAACCTTGAGAGAATCAGTGCATGGCTGCGCCAATCTGTCACACAGAAACAAAACAGTGACTGAGAGACTCAGTGATGGCGGCCACATTCATGGGTGTAAAAACGTTTTCAAAGTTGGTGTGGATTGTCATTGATGTCATCTTGTTTTGTTTTTTCTATTGATTTCCCGAATTATGTTCGCACATCTTGAAAATGGTTCAAACATGAATTGTTATTTATAAACAGACATTATAAATGTACCTACACACGGCCTCCAAAAAGCCCCTTGAAAGATCAAAATTGCATCTCTCTTACATTAAGTTGATGTGGATTTTCCATTCCAACTTTCAAGTTGGTGTGTGGACTGTGGAGCTTTCCGCACCAACCACATACAAAGTTACACCCATGGCCACATCAGCCACAGATGAAACAAAGCAAAGCAGTGACTGAGTCATTCAAAATATACGTTGATCATTACATAATAGATAATTAAATAAAGTAAACCACAATAACAAGCCACTGAATAAATCGCTATTCCTTCACGAACAATAATCATTATCACGTTATGGTATTGTTAGATTTAACCACAACAAACACACATGAATAGAATGCCTAAGGTGAGACATTTGCTGTTACACAAACGCTATTCATCTATTGTTCAGCGTTCCCCTACAATAGGAGCTCAAAGTGTCTATACCCTCTTCCGCGCAGCAAAGCTCGGCTCGGCTCGGTGTCGGGATGTGACGCACCATCCACCTCAGCTGGTCCTCGTCCATGTGGCGGGCGAAATTTTCCACAATCGCCTTCAGCTGCTTCAGGGTCTGGGTCCTGCGACTGGCGACACCATCCACAGCTTGAGGCCAGAAGCTGAAGTCCAGGCAGGTGTGGTCCGGACTGTGATGGCCAATGATGCTGAATCATGTGGGAGATCAGCCAATCACCTTCACCGAGCTTCGACCTCAGGAACTGCAGCACTGAGGGTGGGTGTGACGTGTGAAGGCGCGCCATCCTGCTGAAACTAGTCACCTCTCGGCAGGGGCTCCACCACAGGGGGACGGGGGGACATGTCAAGGGGGACGGGGGGACGTGTCCACCCAAACATTTTCAGATTTTAACATTACGGCTATGGGCGTTGCATAGAAATATTCGACTTTAGAATGCTTCCGTCCCCCCTCCCAAACTTTTGGAAGGTGGCGATGCCCTTGCCTCTCGGGCACCAACAAGAGAAAAGGACACTGGTTTCAGCGGGATGGCGCGCCTTCACACGTCACACCCTCAGTGTTCAGTTCCTGAGGTCGAAGCTCGGTGTTTGGCTGATCTCCCGCATGATTCAGCATCATTGGCCATCACAGTCTGGACCACACCTGCTTGGACTTCAGCTTCTGGCCTCAAGCTGTGGACGGTGTCGTCAGTCGCAGGATCCAGACCCTGAAACAGTAGAAGGTGATCATGGAAACTTCGCCCGCAACATCATAACATGAACGAATAACCCAGCTAACAATTTGACGTTGTCGCTACGTTGTGACAAGGTTGCAACACAGCTACACAACGTTGTGATGGTGTATTTGTTAGAACTCACACAGGTACGATAAGTTCTATATGTTCAAAACGTACCTTTGTGCGCTCACAAAAACGGTTGAAATAACGTTGCTACAACGATACTTTTGACAAGCATAGCAACGTGACGTGTACTCGTGGTTGATCATATCTCAGTAAAGATGGTGATATAATGCCCCCCAAATTTAGATAATTGTACCACATTGCGAGCTGTTCTTCCTAAGTTACTAGAACAAAGTTGTGACATCGTAACGATACGACGTTGCTGTAACGTTGAACAGCGACCTTTATGCAACCTTTTCTTCACACCATTCACGACGTTGTCGCAACGTTGTTAAAACGTAAAATTCCAACTTTATTGTTACAACGGTATCTGTTACCTGGGAAGGCGGATGGTGCGTCAAACCCCGACGCCGAGCCGAGCCTTGCTGTGCGGAGGAGCGGAAACACTTCACTTTGAAGTTTGAGTTTCTTTTGTCTACAAAAGGAGCTCCAACTTCAAAGTCCTTTTGTCTACAAAGGAACGCTGAACAAGTGATGAATTGCGTTTGTGTGACAACAAATGTTCCACCTTAGGCGTTATATTCATTAGGGTGGGACGAAAAAAATGCACATCTACCGGGTATGAGGACTTGCTCTGTAGTCTGTGCATCACCAAAATCACAATTAAACTTGTTTTGTTTGATGTTTTCAGCTTGCGCGCTTGCATTATTTAAAAACAAACAACAGCGCCCGGCGTTGCAGTCTCAATCGAACGCGCGGCGTTAGCCGCCGCAGCTAACACCAGGTGGCGGCTGCCCATGAGATCGAAAGCCTGTATACACGGAAATAGGGCGTATCTGGTGGCAACGCGTCCCATATATCACGTTTTATGGGATTTCCGCTGTGGCCTGTGAAACGGATCGGACGGCACAACTCCTCACATGTTGCGGTCATGTTCCATGCGGTATTTCAGCGTTTGATTAAACCATTTGATACTGATATAGTGCAGTTCCTGGGTGGTACATTTTGCCTGTGCAGTTATAAATCAATATATTATTTCTGAAACCATTCACCGGCTACTGCACCAAGAACAGTTAGGTACGTCACAGAATTTGGAGGGCGCTGGATTTCGATAGGCTGATTTACGTATAACCTGTAATAGCTTGTTGCGCAGGCCCTGACCCTAAGTCAGCCGAGCGCGCAATTCCTGGTGTTCGGCAGAATTCAGAGGCGGAAGTTTTACGCGTGGCCAGTATACTGGACACGGTCCGTCCCACCCTCTGACGGATTGAACTTGAACCGACCGCTGCCACCGGCCGCATGTAATCCCATCCAGGGGCAAATAGCGAGCGCTACCGCGACTCCAACGCGGGCTGTCACTCCGGGTGAGGTCAAGAGCCCATCGCTCTCCCTACTGAGCTACAGGATCGGACATTCCTACCGAAACAAAATGAGTCTGTTTTCTCCGATCACTTTATGGTTCATAGTTTCAGTGGCAATATACCCTTCCACTCGTTTCATGTATTGCACGTTCTGCCACCGTAATACAGTCCCTTGAGCCGGTTTGGCTTGTTCCGGAGTGCAGTGTACGTATGTACACTTCTCGGTGCCTCTAGTTTCCTTACTTCTGTGACTGTACATTATATCCAACCGCGCGGGAGCAGCACTGTTGAATGCATCTCTGATCGATTGCAGCATTGTCAAGGAAGGAGAATGGCACGGCTTTCTGGACAAAAAATAATGTGTCAGCAGAGACAAAAGTGGGGAAACTAGAGGCAGAGAGAAGTGCACTCCGGAACAAACCAAACCGGCTCAAGGGACTGTATGACGATGGCAGAGCGTATAAAAATGGAACGAAGGGAAGGGTATATTGTCACTGAAACGATTAACCGAAGTGATATTTTGTTTCTTTAGTAATGGTGGCGTTCTCCGGGGCCGATGTTGTCAAAATCAGCAGCTAAGACGTAAATCAGCCTTCGCCATCTAGCGCCTCCTCCAAATCTGAGACGTAGGTAACTGTTCTTGGTGCAGTAACCGGTGAACGGCTTCAGGTATCGATTTATAAATTGCACAGGCAGAATTTATACCCCAGGAACTGTCCCATATCCGTATCAAATGATTTCATCATATGCTGAAATACTGCGCTACTCGTGGGCTGTTATTTCTCGCTGGTTCGCTGCCCGCCGCATGGTGTTAGCGGCTGAGTACAAAAGGGTTCAGCCATTGGAGACTGCAATGCTGGGAGTTGACAGCAGTCGTTCAAAGATTGTGAGCGCGCAACCTTTAAACTATTTTATATATATTTTTAACTGAGTCATCTAACTATTTTATATATTTTTTTTAACTGAATCATCTTGAAAAGTGGTGAGCTTTGGCAAGTCAACGGGGGTGGTAGAAGTTAATTTTAACAAATCGACCCCGTTTCGTCCCACCCTAAATTATTCATGTGAGTCTGTTGTGGCTACATCTATAATATATGCCTGCGACTCCGAATGTGGTTTAATTTATTTAATTATCTAATGATCACCCGGCGGGTACGTAATGCCAGTGATCTCTGCAGGGTTATGGGAACATCACAAAAAGTGGGATGAGAGGAGATGCAGTGAATCTTTGATATCACCTTTAAACAAACTTAGCCCTTATGGTAAAGTCTCTTTGTAGATTTGAGCTCTTTTCGTCTTGGTGATTTTTCCAAGATTTTTTTTTTCTCACCAAGCTAAAGAACATATTTCAGCAGACAAACAAATTCACCGAAAATTGGGGAGTATGACTCACCTGTCCTCTGTCCCTGTGCTAATATGACGAGCTGTTCCGCCATGTCGCACCGGTTTTGAGCAAGCAGCAGCATGGTTTTACCCCTAGGCGTTCGTGCAACACGAACTTTAAGTGTTCTTTTAAAGTATTGGTTTCCCTTGTAGAATAGTATTGAATATCTGATTCTATTTATCAGGATTTCGCTGCTGGATCTCATGAATATTATGTAAAAAATGACAGTCCATATAATTTCAGCTGATCTTGGCTCAGCCTTGTAATCACTTGGACACATATTGGCTAAATATAGTACAACATGGTTTACTTCTCACATTTAAATGAATGTTCAAAAAAACGACCATAAATGTTTCGAGAAACTTGAATAAATAAACAGTATTTAAATAGTATTCACTGCAGACCCATTAAGTTCACGGTATGGTGATTCGGATGAAGGATGGAAGCTTCCTTTCTATGGACGTCTTGGCATTGACCATAAACATTAGCTCCGTAAGGACTCGACACAGAAGTTTTACAGGATAAGCCATTGCCTAGCAATGCTTACATTCCTGCTTCTTCAAACCATTGCGCACTCGCTCAAGCGGGCAATTATCACAACATGTTTGATCGAGCCAAAAATGTGTGCAGTAGTTGCCTCATCTCCTACAAGGAAGAGAAGCGCCTAGCAAGATATTTTCTCCCAAAACGGCTACGCAAAAAGGAGTTCATTCGAAGAAAGGTGGATCACGGAAGAGACTCACCGCAAAACGAAACGTTTCCCTAGACAGCAACGATACGAAGCAACTAGAAATCACGCCCACAAAACCAGCAGCGAATCATGTACAATCGTTCCTTTGGAGCACCAGCCGCCACCTGGCGTTACGTCTATACCCATATGTAAAAGGCGTTTAGCGAGCCCTAATTGCGGTTTCTGCTGCTCACACATCATCGCAGGACATTCGTAAAAAAAACTACGGAATCTCTAGTCAATGTAAAGGGGCAAGCTTTCCTAAGGAAAACAAAAGGGATTGTTTATGAGGTGAATGTAACTGTGGTGAGGTTAATTAGGCGAAACGGTAGACCAAAAAGATCGTCAGGCTGAGCGAGCATGTAAAGACATGGATTATGGCTGACGCGGTAGCAAAAATCTCGGACCGGGCCAGCAGGCACACAAGCGCGCCTTGTAACAAGGAAATGCACCCCATTGGAAGCAAAAACATTTGCGCACGAAAAACTGGAGAAGAGAACCGTGGCGAGTGGTATAGAAATTAAAGAAAAGGACCCATACATGACAGAGAATGTGGGCAATTTTTTGTTAGCCCGATATGGGATTTCCCACTGCAGAAAGTAGTTTAATTTGTGTTGGTAAATGCTGGCTTTATGTGAAATCTTTATCAATTTAGTTAAGACATATTTGTTAGGTCTATGGGATATCCTATATTATTAAGTCAGACTTGGGTGAGTTGGTACTTCTGCTCGAAAATGTGTTTATTTTTTTATTTTTGTCAAATGATTGTTGTGGCAATCTTTATTAAGGAATGGTGGAAGAGTTGTTTCGCATTATCTTTTTCAAGAATTATATGCGTGGCAGCTGTATTACTTATTTTCAATGTTATCTCGAAACATTTTTCTGTTTCGTTTTCTCATTGAACATTCATTAGAAATATGTGAGTGTACCTGTTAGTATATATATGCTCGATATTGTGCTCCAGTAAACAAGGACTGAGGCAAGATTCAGCTGGATTAATAATATGGACTGACATTTTACATATATTCATCCCAGAGCGGAAATTCGGAAAAAAGAAAGATATCAACGACTTAAGTGTGTATCCTTAAGTTAGCGTGGAAGGCCATATCCGGACGGATATCAGTACGGTATCGCATATTATATCATTGATTTCGTTGCCGCTTTTCAGCGCGTTCAACCTTACGCCTCCTTATTCACCAAGCTAAACAACTCCTGATTCACGTTGAAGGAGCTTGCATTGGAAAGTATGGTCGTCTCGTATCTTGTCTGATAGACGCCAGAGGAGTTTCGTCAAACTCGGCAAACCTCGACTGCGAGAATGCCTGATGACCTCCTTCGGGCGTTCCAGAGGCATCGCTTTGGCCTCTCCCTTTCTCTTTTCTATGTATCTAATTTTAAACGATTTGTATTTAACACTTTACATGGAATTTCCGGGGCTGCCTTTATGTATGCCGACGATGTTAAACCCGCGCCCCACTGGGGGGTGTTTGAAGCGACGCCCACCTTCATGTTTTTCTCCAGATATACGACAAAAAACGGCGTCGCGTTTTATTGCGCCGTGTCAAACTTGGCATAACTCTTCACTGATTCTTTCCGGGACATTTTTGCGGAAAATTAAGTTTCGTGTCAGTCAGGTTCTAGAAGTCACCGGTCAGGTCATAAGTGGACCTACCTACAAAAACGTTTGCGGTCGTGCCATAACTACAGTTTTTAAGGGTCGGATAGTTTTAACATTCAGCGCAGTTACATTAAGTCACTAGTACTCTACAAAATGTGCTGTATTTTCGATTTTTTTGTATCGGTGACTTGGGTCGGGTTTCAATTTTCGATCCCATTATAAGTTCAATGCGAGAAATAATTCAATCTTTATTTGTCGACGGATATCAGTCATTTCCTTCTGGATGATGTTATCATATTGATATATATGCTTCCTGATCCAAGTGCAGGTTTTGCTCCAAGGGAAGCATAACGTGGGTCATCTGAAGGTCATCAGGCACCAACACCTTCTCGTCAATAACTCTGGCAATAATGAAAGATATGAAACTGCAAACTTCACAGTGTGTTGTCTCGTCAAGACACATCTTACTGATATTTTGCAACGATGCGATTCCTACTTGGGTCACCACTTGACCTTGACTGAGGTCATTTTTTAAGTATACCTAACTTTAATCAAAATTTATGACATCATTTCATAAGTGCTTCTTTGACGGAGACAAACACGATGGCCGTAAAAGATCGGCGTTATTCTTTTGTTTAGGAAGAAGTTTATTCACGAAAATATTTTTATGCCAAATCAGCTTTTTTGACTTTAATGACCTCTAGAGCTTAACTATTTGACTGAGGTCAATTTTTTGGGACATACATGCGATTGAAATTCAAATGGCTAGCGATATTTTGACGTTTGTTTCTAGATAGCAATTCCGAGATATTTGGGGGTTTCTGGAGCGATGTTCCTTAAACTTGAAAAATTTGACCTTCGTATGACCTCTAAATGACCTGGGTATTTTGACAGTGAACGATACAAAAGTTGCTTAAATAGTTTCGAATGATTTTTGATACGGTATACGAAACAATGCTCTTTTTGTTCTGGTCTAGTTACCATTGGGTGGCGAGTATAGAGGTGGGGGGTGTTCCAAACACACCCCCCTTTTACGCTCCAGGAGCGAAGGGAAATCAGAGGGCCCAAAGTCGAGGCGCGGTGCTTACTAAAATTTCCCGCAATCACTCCCCAGGCTGACGGATGTTACTGCAGCGGGATCTCGCTTCTGTCAGGGCCTGGTTCCGTCAGGTGAGTTGGACTCACTCATTAACCCTGACAAAAATGACAAATCGTTTACGATACTTCTCAGAGCGTGCACCCGGTCCAGATTCAAATATTTTTCAATAGCTAATAGAAAATACCAGACTCGAATATGTAAGCCGATTAGGGACCCTCGGGGCGTTTATACACTTTAGGACCAAAATTAACCTTTGACACTTTACATGTCTCTGACATAGTAGAAGGGCTCAAAGAGCGCTTGGCCTCCTTACTCGTCTTTTTTCAAGTCGGTACTAGCACTTCAAAAATTCAAACCGCAGCGCGTGCTTACGCTGCGTACTTCGCGAACGTCGCGTTTAATTTTAGAATACTGTAGCGTTTGGTCTGGGCAACTTTAGCTGGGTGGGGCCAGCACCCACACTGGGCGGGGCCTGCTTGATCGCAGTGCAACACAATTCCTCATTTTGCTCTAGCACGCCCCTCCGGACAAGCTAATTCTCTTTCTCGGCCTATGGTAGCCTTCTGCTCCATTTAAATTCTCCCCATTGACATCAGGCAAGTGTCATGCACGCTGCTCCGAGGAACAGCGTGAGGAGTGAGAGACCCGTTCCTGCTCGAGTTCTTTCCTGCACGTGCTGCTCGTCCGGACCCCCCCTGTCTCTCTTTTTACTCGCGCCCCCCCGGTCGCACTGTAGAGTCTCATGGGTGTTCTGCCGGCTTCTTAGAGCAATGAATGCCTTTTTAGGCATGCCAGGAAACATCTTTTATGGCAGTTGGCCACGCAGTACGTTTTTCACCTGTAGTTTGTCGCTCTGTTTAGACTTAGACGCTTGCGTGAATGTGATAATTGTGTGCTGTTGTGTGTATTTATTGCTTGTTTAATTTCATTGACTTTCGCTCAGTGGGCGTAGCTCTGTTGGCGATCAAAAAATAAATACAAAATAAAAATAATGTCATCATTATGTATGTGTAGATACAATTAGTTCGAGCGCTGCTATTTCCTCTGGCAGTACTAATGCAATCGGCGTGGAGATCAAGAAACCAGATGCCTCGAAGTATGACAAATCCGAATGCAACATTTGTTTTGAGATAATATAGAAAATGTGCCTAGTAGTAGGCGCCCATTCATCCATGCAGCGCTAGGGCAGATTCAGCGCCAACGAGGTCAGCGAATATCCCCCTCATGAAATATGTAGGTACCTATACTGTAAGTGCATGTATGTAGGACATTAACTCCTTGTTGAGTTCGATTCTTAGTGGAAGACAAAGTGTGAACGAATATGGTACGTCACTTGATTCGAGTCTGGAACATCTACTAAAGCTTCTCACACAGAACAACTTCGATTTGCTGTTTAACCCACACCCGTTGGGAGCAAAATCTGTCTATGGTTTTCTCCCTTACTCAAAAGCTATGATAGAGTGAAACTTCAGTACTTTATTCGGTATCAATTTTACGTCTTTTCGCACGATTTCAATACAATTGATGCAATGCTTTGGAAGCTAATGACGTTTTAATGACGTCATGTCATGCCATTTTTGTTGGGAAAACAATAAATGTTTGAAATATCGTAGAAAATCAAATTTTTGAAGCAAATTGCAAATACAAAACGCCAAAAGAAAATAAATGGCATTCTCTTCGAAATGGCTATCTCATATTTGCGTAATTTTGTTTTTTTACTTCTTTTTTTCTCAACAAATCAACATTTTGAATATATTAACAAGCGGAATATATATGAGAGAACCCAATACGGGATACCCAAACCAAAATTCAGCCCACGGTCTTTTTTATGACTGAATTATGGGGCTCCCTAAGTATAAATGACTCATGACGTAATTTTTTAAGTTACGTTTTTGTGGCTTTTATTGACCAGACGGAGACAAATAAATGACAAACGCTGTATTTCTGGGAGAGTGGCGGCGGAGGCGGTGGAAGGGGGCTCTTTTGACCCCCCCCCCCGACCCATTCGGCGCTCGCTATTTGCTCCTGACTGGGGCCCTGATCGCTGTGCCGCAAGCAAAGCTCCATAGCTCAATATGCAACGATCGGCCCACGTTGGGGCAAAACGTTGCTTAGGGCCTATGACGCTTGCGTTTGCCCGCTTGGCGACAGCGTCGAGCAGGGCCCAGGCTGGCCTGCGGCCGGTGGAGCGGTCGCACTCTAGGCCAGGTGACGTCAGTGGAGCGGGGCGGACGCGTTGTCCACTGTCCAGGTAATGTCGGGCAATGTAAACTTTCGTCTCTAAATTCTGCCCGCCAACAGGAATTGCGCGATCGGGTGGTGACGTCAGGACCTGCGCAACAAGCTCTGCTTAGCGCTGGTCCTGACCTCGGAGAGCCATCCATACAAAACATTCGAACTAAATTGATAAAAAACAGCATTTTGCTTGAGAAATTACTCTCTAGTTTCGATAGCACTCTAGAGAGTCAAGACAAGCCAATTCTCTAGACGGCAAAGGTATTCTAAGACTGACAGAAAAGTTGTGATGACGGCACTCAAAAGTTCACCGCTGGCCAGATTGACATTACTGGTGACAACCTAGTGACCTACTGACCTATTACCTATTAATTACTGGTGACCACCTATTAATTACTGGTGACCACCTATTGACATTACTGGTGACGATTTAGATATTGGCATGAGCAATTGTAGGATATCGTTTTAACTTTATTTTGTGCATTTTTCTCTTTGATGAACGCTTAGTTGTTTACGATATAGCAAAATAGCCTCACAGTCAGAGCCCATCAGCGATTCTGAAATTGTCTTTTTCCACAGCTTAAATGTATTTGGAGACAGACTTAAACGTAATACATAAACACTTCATGCAGGACTGAACAAAATTGAATCAGTATTAAACGTAGGTACACGTGGTAAAGGGTAAATCATAACACCGACATTTTACATTGATAGGTACAGGTAACTGAAAAATATGCATGATTTAACATCAAAACAAACATCAAACATAAATATCACACACGGGAAAAACAATCAAAACATGTTGGCCGTATAGAGCCTTAGGCCTTCAGGGAATACAATTGTAATGTTTTGAAGCGGTTACGACAACACCCCTGTTATTGTCAACTGTCCCTCAGAAACGATAACATCCACGATGGATTTATCAGTCTATGAGACAGCCAAATAATACAGACTACTTCCACAGACTACTTCTACAGAAGGTGGTACTCCCCCCACGCCACACAGGAGAGTGACTCGGTTTCAGCCACCTCGCGCTGGATTGGACGCCGTCCAGGGGCCCGACCGAGCGGCCCCACCCAGCCCTCACGGCCGGCTACAGCATGTTGGCGCGCCGCGGGTGCGCCTTGAACGGGTCGGTCGCGAAGTACTCTTGCACCGTTACCGTTTTGGCGCCGCCAAAGTAGTCGAGGACAATGATGTTCTGGATATCGAGTTTCGCCACGAAGAAGTGGTGTCCGGCTGGCCAGCCGCTCATCTCCGGGTGCCGAGCGAACAGCGCGTCCCTCGCGAACGTGTACTCGGGCTCCTGCTCGTCCACCTGCAGCACGCGGCCGCTGAGGATGACGTGCGCGCACAGCGGGTCCTCCGGGTCATAGCCTCGCTGCCGGCAGAAGCTGGTCTGCGCCAGGCTCATCGTCAGCGAGGCGCTGTTGTTGACGTGCAGGTCCTGCACGGAGATCTCCATGTCGGTGAGGTAGAGGTAGGGGATGCCGGTGGAGCGGTAGCGCGTGCCGTCGCACACGGAGAACACGTTGGCGAACGGCATACCGCGCGTCGGCGGCCGGCTGGAGATGGTGGCCATGGCTGTCCAGTCGGACACGTGTACGATGTAGCGGGCCATTGCGGCCACGTCCTGGTGAGGCGGCGGGAGCGGCTCGGCCTCCGCCTCCTCCGCCTCCTCAGCGCCGGAGAGGGCAGTGTCAGGCTCCTCTGCCGACAGCGCCGCCGCCAGAGACTCGGCCGCCGGCGAAGAGGGCTCCATCGTCGGACTCAGCGGGAGTTGGCTGCTCTCTGACTCGCCGGCCGCCGGGGGAGGGTCCGAGCGGGGACCGGCCTCAGCAGCACCCAGAGCACCCAGCCGTCCCTGAGGCAGCTCCGCGCCTCTATGATGGTGCGTCTTCTTCTTGTTGCTGGAGTGGTTCTTCTTGGAGGCGTTATCGCCGCGGTGCTGACGGTGCTCTGCATGGTGGTTCCCGTTCCTATGTCTGTCCTGGTCACCACCGTCACCACCTGGACTCTTGTCCGGCTTCTTCTGTTCCATTCTCTCTGTCCGTCCTTTGTCCCATTCTCTCGTTCTGTATGTGTGCCTTCCGTTCCTTCTGTCCGTCTGCGTCTGTCGTCCCTCCCGCCCGTTCGTTGGCCCAGTGTCGGTCCCGCGGGGTCGCGCTCTGGTGGGGCTCTCCAGACGCCTGCCGCTGTCCGTCTCTCTAATCAATTCGGTGATCGGGTGTATTCACATCATTCACAGCGTTCCTTGTCGTTCCAACGTCGCGGTAGTGATGCTGACGCTGCTGGTTGCCATGGTGATGATGCCGCCGTTCGTCGTCGTCTCGGTGTCGGTATTGAACCTGCTGCTGCTCGTCACCGTCGCGGCGCTCCGATCGCCGCCTATCACCGGTGCACAGCACCACACACAGCACCAGCACCAGCAGCACACTGAGCCTCATGGCTGCTGTTCACAGCTCACCACACTGGTACGGATCACCACTGGCCTCTGCTCTCCGCCGCGCCGGTCTGGTCCGGACTCCGGAGTGGCCGCCGCGCGACACTCGTGATACCGACCGGTCCGACTGCCTTTGTTGTCGGTGAGATGCGCACGGCGCCGCCAGCTGGCCAGCGCTCAGCTGCCGGCTGGTAAATATACACCGTCGGATCCGGGCGGGAGGCACGGGGCACGACTAGAGATGTATATTTATGGTTCCAGCGCCCCAGCGCTGGGACCAGAGCTGGTCACGGGGAGCGATCTGGCGCAGGGGCAGGATTCATGGCTTCTGTGCCGATGACTCAGTTCCAGCGGCGAGTCGCTGAAACAGTCGACCGGCCCCCATATAATAACCCTTGGAACAGGGTGAGAGTTCCAGCACCATGATCCCAAAGAGGAAACGGTGCTTGGTCCACAAACCAAACCAAACTAAACCAGAACTGGTCACGGCCTGCCATATGTTAGCATTGCAGTGCCGTGACTAAAGCTGTGACTTGCCAGCTCATTCCGTGACCGTGACTAGGCTGTGACTTAAGATCTAGGATTTTCTGCACCTCTAGTGACGACGTCCGGCAGGTGGAGGGAGTGGAGGCCCCCGGCTAGCCACTGGAGCTGCAGCATTCGGGTCCGGCGGCCCGATGAAAGGGATCGGCTCCGGATCGGGCTAGATGCGACGATGGTTTACCGGTTGATCATTGACACCAAGATAAACAAGTCAGGTGCAAAAGTAAAGTAATATTGTACATAAGCTCGTACGTGCCAAAGCCTAAAATCCATTGAGGACATTTGTTATTTTGCATAAATAACATTTTAAACACGTAGTTGAACGTTTCTGGTCACAACGGGCAATTTCCTCAGGAGCCAGTGGCGTAGCCAGGGAGGGGGCAAAGAGGCCATATCCCCCTGGAGGCCAGGCGGGCCCCTCTGGTGACCGAGCGAGGGCCCCCTGGGAGCGAAGGCCCCAGTGCTTTGGATGGTCTCATGCGCCCGAAAAACGCCATACGTGGCATTAAAGAACGCCCGCGAAATGCTCAGTAGGGACCACTTCAGTCCAGCCCAACCGAGTAGTTCCTCCCATGGAGAGGACTCGGTTGGCTTTTAACTTAAACTTGATCAAGTTAAAGCCAAGACTTAAATGGACACTGCCTCTTCCGGATGATATCGCAAAAACAGGCTTAAACAAGAGCTAAGGACCGCTTATGATTTTTAATTGCCATTAAACTCTTATCCAAAAAGCGCAAATAACAAAAAACAAAATCATTAATTTCATTACTTTTAAAGAATCTAAAAACTGTTGACGATTTATACACACCACTACGTACATGGAAGCGTTTGCTCAAGTTACTGTAATCACAGAGAAGGGATATCAACTTGAACTGACCAACCGTCAGCTGACGCTATTGCAATGGATGAGACGCCGATGCGCTTATACATTGTTCTTCAACGAATCACCTGTTCGCCCATTTGAGTCGTAGTTGCCGATGGAAACGTGAAAGACTCTTTTTCCGAGTTGGTATCTCCGAATCCGGAGGCCCAATCATAAGAAAAACTTCGGCGAGAAAAACTTCATCAATGCGAGAACAAAACCTTCGTAAAATTTAAAGCTGTTCTTTGCAAACTTTCCCTTTACGATAAGCTTTCTTTCATGCTAACATTAAGAAGTATGGTGGCGGACCGACAACCTCGATTGGATGGAGCAAACTGACTTGAAGGTGAATTGGCGACTGGCGCGAATTCAAAAAACGGACTCATGGTGCTTACAAATCGGTTGTTCTTTAACATATTAAATTTTACTTTGAGTGGACAGTGTCCCTTTAACATTTCACGATTAAAATTGTGCTTGGCAACGTCTAATAAATACAAAATATGCCTCAAAATTGCGTTACATGATTGTGATCATCTGAAGACTGAAACTGACGCCACACTGACAAATCGGTTTTAGAAGTTTAATTCAAACCACTCTTTTGAAGCACTGTTACCGCCTCATCCTCCCCCTTGAAGACTTTGTGGGTCCTAAAAACAGTGGCTGCGGATTCAAATTTCGGGAGGGGTGCAAAGCTGCCATGGGGGGCCCTCCCTGCAAATGGGGGCCCTCCCCAGCAAGGGCGGATCTGACCGGTCGTTTGGGGGAAACCGTTTTTAGCGGACCTTACCTACCCCTAATTTCGAATTTCTTCCCGAATTTCGTTCACTTTATTTTGCATCCACACGATTTCCAATTACTTTTTTTTTTAGTGTTTCGAGTTTTTTGGAAATCGAAAAAGGTCAGCGACGTCAGCGATGTCAGCNCCAGTGGGGCGCGGGTTAACCTCCTATTATAAATTTAGGATGCAAATTCAAATTTATTATGAAACACATTATATCAGTTTAATTATTTCAATAGCCGTTTTCACGATGGATTATTTTGCGCGAAATGTTTTAAAACATCTTAAGATGTTTGAAATGTTTTAGTATCAAAGTTTAAGTATACTTATTCTTTCCTTAAAGGGACACTGCCTCTTCCGGATGATATCGCAAAAACAGGCCTAAACAAGGCCTAAGGACCACTTATGATTTTTAAATTGCCATTAAACTCTTATCCAAAAAGCGCAAATAAACAAAAACAATCATTAATCTTCTACTTTCAGAATTAAAAACTGTTTTACTTTATACACACCACTACGTACATGGAAGCGTTTGCTCAGTTAACTGTAATCAGCAGAGAAAGGGATATTAAAAAAAACTGAACTGAACCAACCGTCCCAGCTGACGCTATTGCAATGGATGAGACGCCGATGCGCTTATACATTGGTGGTTTCTGTTAACTGAATCTAGCATCTGCCGCATTGTGAGTCGTTGGCCAGGACACGTGAAGAAAAAAAAAAAAAAAGACTCTTTTCCATTTGGTATCTCCGGATCAGAGGACCAATCATAAGAACACTTCGGTAGGGAAAAACTTCATCAATGCTGAGAAATCAAATCCCTTCGTAAAAAGTTAAAAAAAAATATTTACCATTAACTTTCCTTTTTTCCATTAACTTTCTTCATGCCTATCTTTGGTGAGTAGTGGTGGCGGACTCGTCGACCTCATTGGCTGGAAGAAACTGAACTTTGAACGGCGATATTGGGCGACTGGCGCGAATTAAAAAAACGGACCTTCATAGTGGCTTATCAAATTTGGCTGTTCATTAACATATCAAATTTACTTTGAGTGGACAGTATCCCTTTAATTCGCAACTTTTGCAAGCGATTTTTGTCTTGAAATGTCTCTCCGAATTTTGTAATATGTTGGTAAGAATATAGTATGTTACAAAATTGCGGTTTAGTGGTAACTAGCAAGACAATTATGTATAGATTAGCTGTGATGTGATCTTCAACTACTAAAACTTTTCAGAACATCTTGAAACATATCGGTCTCGGGCACGCTATTGGTCACTCAACAAAGCGAACTCCCCTGACTCATAATGGACTCGCCTCCAGCGAATCGTTTCTAGCGCATTATTGCGCATGCGAAGCAGACTGTGATCCATGGCGGCTGCCAGATGAGTAACTAATATGGCGATATGCTTAACTGAACAAACGGACTCTAGACGCATATGTTCTTTAGAAACGAACAATTTATCATTATCTTTTAAATAACTCTTTTCCTGTTTCCATAACTCTTGAATAATGATAATATCGCCTAAATCAGTAACTTATTTTTATTGGAATATATCGTATACTAAAACTTTCATACTAAAACATTTCAAAACATCTTAAGATGTCTTAAATAATTTCGCACAAAATAATCCATCGTGCAAACGGCAAGTATATTATCATCTTAGGCCCTTTCCGATGATCCGAATGCAGTTTTCAGTCTGTGACCTTTTTGAAAGGTCATGCAAGGTCACCAACACTTTTGTGTCAAAAACTCGTGACAGGATGACAGTAGAGACTCGCAACTGGTGCAAAAATGTTTGTCTTGTCGAGTCGCAACCTTGCATATGCAACTGTGCCAACTTAGGTCACCTAGACGTTGGCATTGATCTTAAAACCCGCGCACTGCAGGGGGTTCGCGCCGAACACGAACTGCAGGGGGGTTGAT
Source organism: Semibalanus balanoides (assembly GCA_014673585.1). NCBI lineage: Eukaryota > Metazoa > Arthropoda > Thecostraca > Balanomorpha > Balanidae > Semibalanus > Semibalanus balanoides. Next base: position 68,722 of record VOPJ01015883.1, on the reverse strand, counting down.
TTCAGGCCCCCCCCCCGTGAGATCTCCAAAACTACGCAACATAGGACAAGCGAAAAACGCATTGGATAGCTCTAGGCAAGCTCTATCCAAAATGTATTTCAGTCTTTTCTGGATCAGGTTCACAATTGGAGGTCACCAGTGGTCACCAAAAGGTCAGAATTTTCCGGTTAGGACTCTTTTTCCAGAAACCCCCGATTATCTCGAAACTATGCTTAGCTAGGGGCAAACAATTAGAGAGACAATCGATAGCTATTGAAATTTGAAATCGCCACCGGTACTCAAAATTGAGCTCAGATCATAGTTTAGGCTCCAGAGGTCATCGAAGGTCAAACTAACTTGGGGTTTTTTTTTTTTTTTTAGCCTAAACACCAGTTTTTTCGTGATAGCAGTCACTAAGAAAGATAGGGAAAACATTTTGACGCCATCGTGTTTGTTTTCAATTGATGCGCTTGAACTGTCTACGAGTGACTGTAAGTCACTTCAAAATTTGACCTCAGATCAAGGTCATTTGGTGACCAGGTAGGTCATGTTGCATATGGGGCAACGCGGCCAGACGAGACGAACACATTGGTGTAAATTAATCGTCTCTATCTCTTTTCTATCAAGAGTTATTAGCAAATCATTGCTGATGACCTCAGATGACCTTGTAGAAATCACTAAAGCAACAATTGCACCTTGATCATTTAGAATGAGCTAAAATAGCATGATTCTGAAAGAATTAGCCTGATCCAGTGCATATTTGCTGAAAGGGAAGCATTTTGTTTTATTTTCCCCGTCCACTTATAAAAGGGAGTCAGGAATTGACCTGACCTTTTGGTCACCGAAATACGAAAAACCCGAGATTAACGAATTGTAAGGTACTGATATCTTATGAAATCCTGGCAAGTTTCAAAACTTTCGAAAAAAGACCTGGGCTTGCACGAACGCAAACATCTTTTGAGGTGTTGAGGTTCACTTGACATGGGACCCTTGTCCTGCCTGAAGATGACCTCAAGTCAAAACTTTTCCAAACGTGTGTGTAATTATGCCCAAACAGGTGTAACAAAATTGGCGGCGCTGCGCGCCGCGTTTTGCGCTACTCCTGAAAAACCTGAGTGGGGTGGGGGGCGGGGAAATACCCCCCTGCAGTGCGCGTGTTAAGTCTCAAAGGGACATTGCCACCTTAACATTACATTTGAGTTGAGATAGCTGTGTTGAGTGATTGGCATTGAAATGGTGTATGTCAGCAGTTAAGACAACCACAATGGTCTAATAAATTATAAATTCTAGTTTGGTTTTGACACCTGCCACGAAATAACTCTTAGTGTATTTGAATTAGGGTTCTTAGACGATGTCGTCTCACTTTACCAATGTTGTTGATAGTCGACTTGCTTTAAGGCGATCGTTGGAGATATTTACGTGTTTCTCTTCTGCTGGGTACCTGCTGGATAGGTCATCACCGGTTTCATGACGTCATTGGTGTCTCATGACAAAGTTTAGTTGAACCAATCTCCACCCAGGGTTAGGTTCGAAGCTCCATCAGCAGCGATATATAATAAAGGTTAGGAGAGGTTCGACTGGGATCCATAGAGAAGGTTCCAGACGAGATTTGTGGACGAAGAGTTGCGGACGAATATTTTGGCATGCACCAGTGACGTCATCAAGTAAGCAGTACCGCCCGGCCTTGGCCCGGCCCTTTATACTACGTTACGTGCTCCGCTGTGCAGCTGTCTATAAAATCGAATGCATGCCAACGATTCGATGTGTGGCTTATGTGTTATAGAGCTTGGGTTTATGGAGCTACCACAATAACCGCACGACGGATACGCCTACGCTTCAAAAGAACGATGTACTTATTTTCAAAACGCCGTGATAAACAAAGATTCCCTTGTCTTCAAGTCGCCAGAGGCGTGTTTCGGAATCACAACTAAGTTAAGGAGGAGGCTGGTACTTAGGGAGACAAAAGTTAGTCAAAAATATAGATATTGCTTTGATTTTTTGGAAACATCGTCCATACTTTGTTCTCCAATATATATTCCAGTTTTGTAATATCCTTGCAAAACTGACTTATGTCTCTCTAAGTACCAGCCTCCTCCTTAACTTTGTTGCGATTCCAAAAAACACTCGCCAGAGTTGTCTAAAAAATTACCATACCATTTGGCAGCGTGAAGGTTTTCCTTACTACCCAAAATTCCTTGATATGACGTCATCAATCAAAATATTAAAACTTGTTTTTTAAGATTTAGCACTGTTGAGCGAGAAACACATATCATAATCGTGTTCGGCAGCCATTACTTCATATTAAGCACCACAAGCAGCGTACATTTGACAACTTTTGGGAAGGTGGCAATGTTCCTTTACCTCGGGGTCAAGTTTTTGAGTGACAAATTAATAAAAGTTCCTATTTTCGAACTGCTTTGACGAGAGAAACACGGTGGTATGAAAATTGTTACTCTATATGTTTAAGGTAAAAAGTAATTTGCGAAAGCGCTTTTGCTGAAAAACAGGTTTGTTTACATTTGATGACCTATATGTATAGCCAAAACTAATGACCTGTGGTCAATTTTGATACAATGCTGGCGAAAGATAATTTAAATCATTTCCATTTTTTTCGGATTCCTCCTAGCTACCATAGTTTCCTAGATCATGCCAAGGTTTTCTGACAAACTTAATATTTTATAAAATATAACCTTTGATGACGTTATTTAACCTGAAATTTTGACCCAGGATCATTAAAATTTCACAAAGAAAACTATCCGTAAAAACTACCTATACACCAAATTTCAGGATTATAGCTCTTATGGTAACCGAGATCTGAGGGAGGGGGCGAATTAGCCCCCACCCCACCCTGATCGATTCGTATATTTCGTATCCGTCCCGGAATAGAGTTAAGTCTTAGCTGCGCATTGTGAGTATTAGTGCGGTTTCCGTCGTGCACTAAACTACTGCATGATATTGAACGCAACGTCTGGCCTTTTAACGGAAATGTCAGGCCTACATTATCATGCTGGTAAAGAATCACGACATTATTCAAGTGTTTTTCTATTAATTTTATAACTTAATCCGCGCCCCACCGCGCCTCTGCATTTCCCACACCCTACTGGGGGAGGGGTGTTTGAACACCCCCTTCTAACCCAGCTCTTATGGCACTTATACAAAATAAAAACGCTGTTCGAACCTTAGTCAAAAACCATTTCGAAACTATTTTATATTTTTTCCCACGTCAAAATTCAGGTCTCCAGAGGTCATCAAAGTTCAAATTTTCAAGTTTTAGAACATCGCTCCAGAAACTCCCAAATATATCGGGAACTATGCTATCTAGAAACAATCAGCCCATAAACAATCGCCAGCCATTACATTTTTAAATCGACTTAGTTGTCCTTAAATTTGACCTCAGGTCAATAGATTAGGCCCTAGGGGTCATTAAAGTCAAAAATGTTTATTTTTGTCAAAAAATATTTTCGCGAATAACTTCTTACCTAATCAAGATGATGCAATACTGTTAACGCCTTTGTGTTTTTCTCGTCAAGGCGCTTCGAAATTTGTTAAATTTTTACCATGTTAGGTCAACTAAAAAAGTGACCTCAGTTTAACCCGCGCCCCACTGGGGGGGGTGTTTGAACACCCCCTCCTGTTTTTCAAGATAAGGAAAAAACGGCGGCGCGTAGCGACGCCAAATTTAGCATAACTAATCATTGATCATTTCCGCACATTTTGCGAAAATTTAGGTTCGTATCGGGTTAGGTCAGGTCACCAGGTCAGGTCAAGTGACCCCACCTACAAATCAGTTTGCGGTCGTGTCATGACCACAGTTTCTATTGGATCAATATCAAACTTTTAGGATTACATCAAGTCATCAGTATCTACAAAATGTGTATCTCGGATTTTGATAATCGGTGACCTGAGGTCGGCCCGTCCAATTTTGGACCTCCCAATTATAATCAATGGAAAAAAAAGTCAAATGCTTTTCTTTTTCGGACGATATCACATTCCTTCTGAACAATGTATCCTAATCAGGATATATGTATGATCCAAGTCCAAGTTGCTCAGACCCTCACGGGCACTCTGAAGGTCATCCCGAGTCCACCCAACACCTTTTCGTCATATACACTCGAAACATTAATGAAAAAGAGAGTGAACTTTCACCCAAGGTGTTGTCTCGTCAAGGACACAATCTCTCTGATATGCAACATGACCTACTTGGTCACCAACTTGACCTTGACCTGATGTCATTTTCTGAAGTTGACCTAACATGATCAAGTTTGACATATTTCAAAGCGCCTTTGCAAGATAAACACTATGGTGTAAACATTATTGCGTTATCTTTGATAGGTAAGAAGATATTCGCAAGAACATTTTTTGCCAAAATCAAACATGTTGACTTTAATGACCTCTAGAGCCTAAACTATTGACCTGAGGTCAATTTTGAGGACATTTATGCGATTGCAAATTTAAATGGCTATCGATCGACTTTGATCATTTGCTTCTAGATAGCATAGTATCCGAGATATTTGGGGTTTTCTGGAGCGATGTCCTAAAACTGGAAAATTTGACCTTCGATGACCTCTGGTGACCTGAGTTTTGACGTGAGCGAAAAAAAGTCTGAAATAGTTTCGAAATGAGTTGTAATAACGGTTCGAACAGTGTTTTGGGTTTTGGTCTACGTGCCGTAGGAGCCGAGTTAGAGGGGGGGTGTTCAAACACCCCCCTCCCCAGTCGGGCGAAGGAAATGCAGAGGCACAGTGGGGCGCGGGTTAAGGTCAAGTGGTGACCCAAGTAGGTCACGTTGCATATAAGGAGACGTGTCTCGACGAGACAAACACATTTGTAAAAGTTGCACTTCTCTATTTGCATTATGTCTAGAGTTATTGACGAAAGGATGTTGATTGTTGGTGACCTCGGATGACCTCAGATGACCCCGTATGGTTCACTGAACAAAACCTGCACTTGGATCATACATGATATCCTATTATAACATTATCCAGAAGGAAATGGACTGATATCCTCGAAAAAGAAAGCATTTGAATATTTCTCCATTGAATGGGAGGTCATACAATTGACCCGACCTCCGATCACCGATATAAAAATATGAGATGCTCAATTTGTAGATACTGATGGCGTAATGCAATATTAAAAGTTTGATATTGATCCCTTAGAAACTGTGGTCATGGCACGACCGCAATCGTTTTTGGAGGCGGGGACACTTGACCGGACCTGGTGACCTGACCTAATCCGACACGAAACTTGAATTTTCGTAAAATGTGTAAAAAGGATCAATGATAAGTTATGCCAAATTTGGCGGCGCTACACGCCGCCGTTTTTTCGTTATCTCGATAAAACCGCAGGGGGGTGTTCAAATACCCCCCATCCCCAGTGGGGAGCGGGTTAACCTAAATCATGAACTTTAACCATATTAAATTGAAAAGAGCACTTTCAAATGGGTTCCACTTGCAAATTCAAAGAGGGCATGATGCCCCCCCCCTAATCTCCCTCCTGTTCCGCCGTCTATGCTGACCGAACAGTGTGTCACACGTGACAACAGCTAACGGGACAGCGTCCAGCATTCGCGCTATCAAACGCTGTTTCAAGAACCATCTGCCTTGTATGGTAGTAGCATTCTGTTTCCGCCTGTAGGCAGCTTTTTGTTTGTCCAATGCTGCATTAATTACCAGACAGTCACGCTATATAAAACCTCCGTCGCCAAATTCGAGTACTGCAGTGGCCCCCAGTCTCCAACAATGAAGCGGCTGGTAAGTGTGTCCCGCATGCTATATTTGGACTTGATAAAGTTATGTTGTCTAATTAACCGGAGATGCGATACGGCTCTAACTTTGTCTGATTTGATGACTTATCTTCTGTGTTGACGGCATGCGTTTCAACTTTAGCAGACGAAGTTATATTTCAATCAAACTGACGCAATATTTAACTTAGCAAATGTCACTTAGTGGTTAACATGGAATTGTCAATTTAGGCGAAACGTTGAGTTGGTGTTGGGTTGGGCACGGTCGGTACTGCTCCTCACCGTAATGTGCGCCGTCACTGGGCGCCGTCACTAGGCACCGTTACTGGGCGCCGTCACTGGGCACCGTCACTTGGCGCCGTCACTGGGCGCCGTCACTGGGCAGGGCTGGTAAAAACGGTATCGTTGCCCCCTGACCAAATCTGGCCGAAACAAAGTGGCCCCGTGACCTGAGCACTGTAGCTGAAGCAGATCACACTGCCACATATAACATATTCCCAGCAAACGATTCTAAAATTCTTACCCTTCAAATTATGTTTTCACAACAAAAATCACATTAAAGTAGTCCTCGCTCGCCACCACAACGGTCTTAAAAGGCCAAAATTGTTTGAATGACCTTTTCGGCCCCGGAGCAAACTTGGAGGGGTATTTTCTGGCGCCCGTTTTATGTATCATGATCACACTGTTTACCAGCTCTGTCACTGGGCGCCGTCACTGTGCTTGGTGCCGTCACTGGGCCGTCACCGTACTGGGTGCCGTCCCTGTGGGCTGCCGAGCGTGTTGGTAGTATAGCAGTGTACTAGTGTTGTATTACACTGTGCTGGTGTTGTATTGCGGTGTGCTGATGTTGTATTGCAGTGTGACTGTGCTGGTGTTGTAACGCGCGGCGTGCTGATGCTGTTTGTGATCGGTAGGTCCTGCTTCTCACTTTGCTGGGCGTGGTCTCAGTCAGCCATGGACAATTCTTCGGCGGATTCGGCGGCTTCGGCGGCGGGTAAGTGCAGCCGAGTATTCGAGAACCGGTCAGGTGGGCGCGTGTCTCGTTGAGGTATTCATTAAAGAAGGCCATTCGTTCCGTCGGCACGTATCTATATGATCACCCAAAGACTTTGATGTCTCACAAACTGATCTATAACAAAGCGTCTTGGGCACAGTAATTCAGCTAGTAATTGCCCCAAAAATGGCACAATACAAAAAATATATTAATAAGAGGGAGAGCGATCTGGCACAGGGGCAGGATTCCTGTCTTCTGTGCCGGTGACCCGGGGTCAAATCCCTGGGCGGGCCGCTGAAACAGTCGACCGGTCCCCATATAATAACCCTCGGAACAGGGTAAGAGTTAGTTCCAGCACCATGATCACAAAGAGGATACGGTGCTTGGTACACAAACCAAACCAAACCAAACTATTCATAAGTGATTCATTTTATCTGCATGACAATTGGCAACAGATCTGAAAACATTTTCAGCCTACAAACATTGCAAAGTCAAAGTTAGCATCATGTTCACCTTTGATTCACCTTTGATTTTTTCCTAACACGGTTTGGTTATACTTTGAAATACAACTTCTTTCATATTGTAAAAATAACCATACATTTGTTTTCGAATTTGGTGTGTGGTTAGGGACCCCTCAGCCGCCGCTTTTCCACTAGTCAGGGGTGGGGTGCCTCTGCACGTGCGCACGTGCGCACCCTTTTTGTATCTCACAAACTATTTGCCCGATTAAGTTTAAATTCACCATACATTTGCCTAAGGCCCACATTCCTTCGACAAAAAGTCAAATATATTCGGCTGGAGAGTATTTTCAGACCAAAAACTTTCAGGTATAGGGATTTTTCAACACGGCCTACAAAACTGCCATCTCAGTTCAAAACCCTGTGTTGAAGGTGAACCATTTCCCGAACGACCACCATATTCCCAGAATACCATTGAATTATCTAGTGCAGTACCACTTGTATTTTCATTCTGTCCGGAGTCCGGGAGATGCTGTGTCGGTTCATCATGACAAAAACAAAATTCCTGCTGATTTTAAAAACGAAGCTAATTGCTAAAGAGAACGGCTGACCTAACATAACCTAACAAACATGTTACCTTCAAACATGTTAACAAACATGTTACCCTCTGCCGATGGAGTAGTAGGTACAATTATCGCTTCGGCGCTACCTAACCAAAGGCATAGTTTGATAAGTCAGTACGCGAAACAGGTGGTTTATTTAGCGTGACGATGCTCAAATACTGGGCTCCCATAGACCACAGGTACTTACCCAGTGTCCCAAATTTATATATTCAGGTTGAAAATGACAACCAAATGTGATTTGTTCACTCTCACTCATCATTTGAGAGTGAATTTTCCACTTCCAAATTATGAATTCTGATATTGATTCTGACACAAATATTGACTTAGAGTACATGATGTCAACGAAAACATAGTCTTATTCCTTCTTTTTTTATTCACTGGCGGATCCAGGGGGCATCAGGGGCAAATGCCCTCCCCCATACCACCTGAAATCGGCGCAAATTTACACATTTCCTGATGTAGAAGGAGATCTACGCAACTTTTACTAAGGACAGTTTATTTTGAAACGTGCACGAGGAAGCGAAATCCTTTTTTTATGATTTTTTTCGGGGTGATGCCCCCATGGCGTCAAAAACTTAAATCACAGAGTCCGCCAATGGTTTTGTTGTGTTTTTTTTATACTATTTTTTTTCTTCTTTTTAATTCCTTAAAGAAAACAATGGCATTCAAAGAAAAATCAATCATTGTACATTTTTTTACATAATTGTCCACTTTCTCTAAGTCTATTTGACTCGAATTTTCCACTCTGAATTTAAAGGAAAATTGAATTTAAAAACACTGTAGGTACCTACCACGAGGAGGGTTGAGGGTGGGGAAGCCTCTCAAGTGGTACCCAATTATGGGTTGAAGGATGCAAGTTGCCCCGCCTGCCCCCCCCCCCCACCGGAGGGGGACAAGCGTGGCAACGTTCGTCCTTCAACCAGGGACTATCATGGGCTGGGTGTGCCTATGGGTGCTCACTCAATTCTTCCAAATGTCTGGGTTGGGTATGATTTTTTTGACTGTTCATAAGTACTGGGCGGGCATGGGTATGACAATTTTGTAATAATGTCGCAAATAGTTATTTTTTTACTTGACAACCAGATGTTTAACCAGGTAAATATGTTTTTTATATGATGTAGAACACTTAAACAATAGACTTTGACAATTATATGACAACAATACATCGTGGTAAGTAATAACGCAGTACGATTTTTTAAACCATGTTCTTGGTCTGATCCTTGGTCTGATCCAATATGATAATGTTGACCGCAAAGTGTTCGATAAGTTAAAATCAGCAGCAACACCAGGTGCCTATATGATTATTATTCGTTAATATTATGAAAGTCAACATGCTAGGGCTGATAGTTGCGAAAATTTGTAAAAATTAACTAGCTGCCTTACTGGATGGGTCCCGAGTGGGGCATGGGTATCAATATAATGAATTTGGAATGGGTTGTTGTCTGGGGTCTGGGGCTTTGGTATTACATGGGTTTCCGGCTGGGTTGGGCTTGGGGTTTTGGGCACCCATGAAGTCTCTGCCTTCAACCCATAATTGGGGACCACTTGAGATCGATAAAACGTGAGGATATGTCGAAAAATTGAGGTTGAGGTTCATGAAACCCAATGTCTTGACTCCACATCAAAATTACCATTATCTTAGTTCTTCCTGTTTATTGGAAGACTTAACCGGCAAATAATTGCTTTAAGTGTCAATTTTGCAGTTCAGTGATACGTGACAAAATGCAGATGGCTCTGCACTGAAATGACGACTGCGTATATAGGTGTCGCTTGGGTAGATTTTGAGGAGCTGGCAATGCGCACGGCCAGACACGTGTACGGGCCCCGAAAGCGGATTCCGGGATCCAGATCAGGCACGTTGCCAGGATTTGGTCCAGGGGGGGGGGGGTGCCTCGAAAGGGCCCCTTCCCAAGCGTTGATAGGATCACCTTTTCAAGCGTTGAAAGGGTCCACTTTTCAAGCATTGAAAGGGCCAGATGAAAAGGTACGTTACAAGGATGGAGAATGCATTATGACAAGCACTGCCGAATCCAGACTCTCCGTGGGGAGAGCATTTTTTGTGGCAAAGGTTGCAAAAATTTATCCGCGGATTCAGGTCGATCACCTAATTTTGGTATTCTAGTTAGAAAATACACTTTTTTTGCGTAAAAAATGCCTTTATCGGAGAGAAATAAAAAATAGTGAAAAAAAATCGGGAAAAGTCGACAAGAAGCATTTTTCGGAAAAACACAAAACGCCATATTGCATAGCATTCACACATATATGTAATAATAAATGTTAACTCATTCCAACTCGCAGGGGCGTCACCTATAATTATTGAATGGGGGGTTGGCTGAAAAGACGAATAATGTACCTCCCTTTTTTACTTTTGCAGCATTTTGTATGTGGATTTCCATGTTATAGTAGGTATTTAGTTATTAAGCACCAAGTGCGATTTTTTCCGGGTTTGCCTGATAAATACCCATAGATAATAGGTAGAGGATAGAGGCCTTAAGGGACGTTTTTTCAATTCTCTCGGACTGAAAACGAGAATAACGTCAATGACGTCTACGTTCACTGACCATAGGTCAAAAGAAATGCCCGGGCATGGGCTTTCAGGAACTGTGATGATATGCGGCTCATCTGTTGACCATGAGCAGCTGTGCCTAATGGATGAACAGACTGGGGCATTCCATTACAGATCGACCAAAAAATCGCGAAATCACAATATATGTCACAATAAAATATCTCAGATTTCAATAAAACTGGATCTTAGGGGTTATCTGAGCCTAAGATTTAAGCTGTGACATTTTCAGCATCGTCCTTCAAACGGGTTTTGAGTTATAGCCTCAGGCTTTATTTGATTTTGCTCAAACCATGAATTTTCAGTGGGGGATGTCTCCCATCTAAACTAGAGGTGGCAAACGTTGAAATTTTTCGGAATCATACCCGGACCGGTCTCATAATTGAAGTTTAGAACCGGTGGGACGGAGTGCAATGAAATTTGGGATCGGTCAGGGACCATATTGCAAATACATGTTTTTAATATTATTGTGTCTGCTAATTGTCTTGTCTTTCTGATTTGAAGGAACGACCTATGAGGTACGTACACCGGTGTCAATTTGTGTACTTTTGGGTGGGCCCTGGCCCCTCCAATGATTTAACATTTCAGTATTAGGCCTGAACCATTGCATGGCAAAGTCATTGGTCAATGACTTAGCATTCAACAAGCTTTGTTCAGTCTTTATTTGACTACTGTAAGAATTGATTAGAGTGAGTGTAACTCAAATTATGTAAGGGTTAGCTGTACTATTGTTAAAATTGTAAATTCAGGATGCATTATGCCTATTTGCGTAAAAGTAACATCAAGCGAAGGTTGAAGCCAGTCGGAACCAGTTATGATTTGACAGGCACCGGCCAATGTCCAACCGGTTCCAACCGGTTCCAGACCGGGTCTAGACACCAGTTACTCGCTTCCACGTTTTGCCACCTCTAATCTAAGCTATGGGAGTCATATAACCCTATATATAATCAGAATCATGTGAAGCCTTAGATTAATTTGATGAAGCATTTTTGGAAATTCAAACATTTTGACATTTGTAACGCAATTTTATTAAAAGTTACGTGTTTGGATAATCTAGCCACTTAAAATTTACATGTTTGTCCTTGCCAGGATTGACTTTAATATATAAGCCTTCGATAGTACAAATATTGAAGATAGACTTTTTCGCTAAATACCTTATTTGTATTTTGAAGAATAGTGGTAATCAGCACGTCTTTGGTAATATATTTGCACGTAAGCTTGTTAGAGAGCTTAACTGAACAGCATTATATTTGCCTCGTCGATCTGCATTTGATGCTACATAAGATGACCCCTGCAGGTCGCTCATTGACTTCAAGGTCACGTGACTTGAGGTCACCCGGTGCAGCCAATGTCAGATCGACCGTAGAGATGGGCCGTAGATTCACGCTGATGAAATTGTGTCCCGTCTATGGAATGGTTTTCGAGTTACAGCCTTAGGCATCTTTTCGACGTTGCGCAAACCTCGATTTTTAAGTGTGCGAAATCTTACATCTAAATTATATGAGTCATATAAACCTACAGATCATGCAAATCATCATAAACGATAGACTAATATAATATTACTAAAAGAATGAAAATTTTGAAATTTTAAAACGCGATTTTAAGTGAAATAATGTTTTTTTGTAACCTTGAGGTCAACAAGAGCAGCCTGCAGGGGTCATGTTATGCATCATTTGATACAGCTCGAGACGAGGCAAATATAATGCTGTTCAGTTACGCTCTCCAGCTCTTTTACGTGCAAAGTTATTATAAAATACATGCTGGTAACATATTTCGAATACACAAATATAAATGCAATATTTAGAGGAAAAACTATCTTCACTATGTATTTTCTTTTAAAGTCTCATATATTGAAGTCAATGCTGACAAGGCAAACCAACATAATTTGTAGTGGCCACATGATACAAAAAATGATATTTTTTGACATATTTTTTTTGCATATTTTTGGATTTGAAAAAGGCTTTTGATACTGTAGATCACAATATTCTTTGTGAAAAACTNATTGCGAACAGAAAGCGGTTAATATGTATGCAGGTCACACACAGTAAGGCGGGTATGACCCAGCGCCACACAAGTCGTTCGCATTAATTTTCGCTTGTATCACCCATTTACACACTGTAGGATTGTTAACAGTCAGGCACTTGCAACGAAACCTTCTCGATGACACATATACATCATGCAACTTCTCCGTAAATGATAATGAATATATCGAATTATATTTTTACTATTCTACAAGTACCTGACTAACAGCAAGGACCGAGGCTAGAGCTGGTGGTCTTTGACAGCGTTTAGTATGGCCGACTCCTGGGCAAGCTAGGTTGGAATAGCGTGGATGGACACTGCAGTCCAGAGACTGGCTGAGTGATCGTCGTCAGAGGGGTCGCGGAGGCTTCACGACCGTCACTCACGGCGTGGTCCAAGGCTCATTTCTGGGACCAGTGTTATGAGAAATATCCACAAAGACCAGTGTTATATTCACTTTTTACTAATGACTTGATATTGTTCTTGAACGGCACCAAGACGGTGCTCTACGCTGACAACGTGCAATGTATTCACTGTGGTCTCCCCAACTAGCAGGATTAGCTAAAGCGGGACAGTGGGTCAACGCTGACCAAAGCGCAGCGATAGTGTGTGCAAAACACTCTGTGCAAATAATCCAACCAAATCTGACCTTGTTCTAATTTCTTATCGATAAAAGATGTCCGGAAAATGTCGAAATATGTTTTGGCATTGTAATGTCTCACCATTTAGTGGAACGAATATTATAGGGGTCGTTTTGAATACAAGTTTTACCTTCAAATCAAAATTACATGTTTCTTTCATTGCGTAGCGATGCTACGCAACACAGTCCGATCTGTAAAAATGTGCGCACCGATTGCCAGCAGAAGCAAACAAGTTTATCATTGAAACCTTTTTTCGCATATTTTATATTGTGCGACGGTCTTGGCAGGCTGCAAAGCAACACAGGGTGTGCGTATACAGAACCATTAACCAAAGCGTAATTACTGTTAAATGTTCCCGTCGTCAGGAATGTATGAGGCCCATTCGTGGACTGAAATAGCCGAATGTGAACTAACTTGTTGCCGAGTGAGACCTAGTGATGGTTCATCGTCTGTTGTATGGTGATAAGCATGTACCCAGCTGTTTAAAGGGAGTGTGCCTACTCACATTGGTCATGTGGAGTTGTTGACACTAGTCTGTAGAACAATTTTCTTGAATTTAGCCATGCTTAATTTCCCCAGAATCACTAAGTTCTATCATTCCCAAAGTCCCAATCATATACTGCATACTAATTATCCGATATTCCCAGAAGCTTTCGCTACTAGAAGCATGCTCTTAAATACAACCTAGCATATATTGTTAGCCTGGCCAATAGAAACAACTCGTGACACTATAACACTGCCGAACAGACTTCTCCGAACACTGTAAACAAAACCTATACATGCTTATAAAGTTTTTATCGTCTTTAGTGCGTTTTAATAGGTAACATCTCGCTCTCTGTTTTAGTGACGATCGTTTATGATTTTGAAAACCAAAACAAATGCAAAACAGAATATAAGTAAAAATTCAACTTAAGGGGCTCCAGACGTGAATTTTATCGTAACCAATAGTTAGAGCAATAGCTTCTTACCGTAAGAAAAAATATTTGACATTTCAAAAGAGTAGGCACACTCCCTTTAAAATATTTGCTGTCGTACCGCGAGAATGCACCCGCCAGAGAAACCCAATATTCTGCAACTTAGGCTATTGCATATGCCGAGTCCGTACCGAGCACGCCCGTCGATCGTTCAGATTTTGGTCAACAGCCAAATGGAACGAGACGCCGGGCGAAGTGCTGGAGACGCTGGAGCAGTGAAGGTATTTCGTACGCGACTGAGAGAGCGGCTAGCAGCAGATCCCTATCTCTGCAAGAAACAGCTATCGCCTGCTCGCAATGCTTTTGCGTCGACAATTTTGTATGCGGATTGATGTCAATAGTGTAACTGTAATGCATTTAAACTGACACTTGTCACGAAAAGCCGTGTTTTGCAGATGACATATACGAATAAATGCTGAAGTAGATGTTGAAACAGTGCTCCGGGAGTCTCAAAGGGGATAACTGGACGACGTCTTTGATGTCCGAGTTGTTCTTAGTTGAGACAGATAAGCACGCTCCGTTGGGATGAAAGTGCGCCAAAGCTCAGAAGTTTGCACCGCGACCATCAGCACCCGTGTGGCGTGCTGTGATAGATGTCACCAAGTCGCCAAACTGCCACTCACTCTAAAATTATTTGGTCAACTTTACATGGGTAACATATTTGCAGCCTCCTATAACATGTGCAGCGATCTAGATATTTGTTTTCCGAAGTCTGTTTTAAATTACGGAGTACCTTAAAGGGAATATAGCACCTTGGGAAAAGTATGTTGAATGATAGAGAAGAATGCCCTGATTACGGTCCTGGCATTCATTTTTGCGAAAAAAGTCAGAGTTTGTTGTAATTATGTTACATGTAACGTCACACCAATCTTGCTGTCAACAACAAACATTGTAACGTCACAAGGAGGCATCGAACGCAAACTTTCCCCGCCCAGTGAAAAGCGCTGTCCCACCGCACGATGGGTGCTCGCTTACGTGAAACGGCGAACTGCTGCGTCGACCGGCGCTCGCTCGCCCGTAGACGTGGGCACGCATATGTAACCACTAGAAGCCTTGCCGAGCGCCTACCGACCTGTCGTGGCGGTCGGCCGACGCAAGAACTAAATTACTGGGCGACGGTTCAAAAAGCAATGGGGTGGCAATCACATGAGTAACTACTGATGACTATGCGAAACTTCACGATATTGTGACGTTGAATATGACCACATGATACCAACGGATTTTCGTATGAAATCCAGCAACTAGGTCGCTTTGGAGGGAAAAAAATTCGGATTTGGTTCTCAGCACACCCGACAATCTGGCTATCTCAGTTAAAAACTAATGTTAAAGGTGCTATATTCCCTTTAACTACTTTTCGTTCTTTTGTTTGATGCAGCAGCAAAAGCTTTAATTTTCACTCAGACTGCATATTGTATGTTACGCGTTCAATGTTATTTATATAAATTAACAGTGGAAATATATGTGATGAAATCCAGACCAAAAGCCAAGTACCTAACTAACATATGTAGCTTGCCATTTACTTCCATTTCGATGAGTCACTTAAATTTAGCTCGTAAATTTAAAAATGCACGCGATATTGCCTCATATGTGAGATATTCAAATGGTTCTGATTGGTGCAGCTGATCTTTGATTTGTTTCGATCCTTTGTGGTAATATCGAGATGATACAATTATGAAGCGGAACAAAGGCCCATAGACAAATTGATTTAGTTTCATTAGCAGCGAAACTTTATGTATTTGGAGAACACCAGGTTTTGAGATAAGCAATGGACAAGTTGCAGGTTGTTTGGTGAATATGTGCAAAATAATAAGAAAAATGTGCTGATCAAACTAATAACATCATTTGCATACATAAACTAATATTCGATAGAGTTGCCTGTAAAGTTTATATTATAAACACTTATGTGTGACGCATTTAGCAATAATATGCGCATTCCCTAAATGGAAAAGCATGTATTTCCAAATTTCCCGTGGCAATATAAATGTTTAACGCTTTCCTATGATTTACTGTCACACAAACTACTCAGAAATTCATGGAAATTTATGCTGGTATTCCACAGCACAAAGCGTCATCTTAATATCCTGCTAAGCAATGTCGAGATAGCTCGTTCGGAGCACAGCTCTGCCCTCCACCTCAACTCACCAAGCTGCTTACGTGCACCTGCCGACAGGATTGTCCGCACTGCAGTTCCTGGCTATCTTTAGTTGCTCTGTCTGAGATTCTTCTTTAAACACCATATAACCTTTAGTTAGTCTCCACAGAAAGCTTGTAAGTGGCTCAAATCAGATGCTGCCCTCACTGAAACCACGCCCCAAAACTACATTGCAAATGGCACCGGCCCTCCAATCAGTCTGAATAGTGTTTGTCGGAATCCCAGAGCTTGTAGGAAAATTCTAGTCATCCTTAGATCTGTGCTGTAGCAATCCGTTAAAAATGCCTTTGAGCTGCTTAAATTATTTGATTCTGTCACAGTAGAATTCCACAATTTTAGTTTTTGTTTGTTTCAGTTAAAGTTGCTGATTCAAATGAGGCGATCCTTGAATGCCCATATCAACTGCTTGATTCACGCAATTAACGTTATGCCTGAATTTGCTGAACCTCTATTTAAATTAAATGTTCCACGAACTCTAAAACTACCTCAGTATCATTGCGCCCTAACTATTGCTAAATTGCGCACGACCAATCAGAACAAATGTAATTACGTAAATATTCTTTAATTATTTAAAATCCTGATAATTCAGGAATTATTTAAATTGACATCTATAAAATACTTTAAAATAAATTGCGTTCAATCAAATACATAAAAACAGGGGGTTAGGTAACCTGCAACTTGTCAATTGTCTGTGATCATATTACTTGCAATCATTCAGTCCAATATATTTTACGTCAAGCCTCAGCTGTCTCTAAAAGGGAAATGAAATATTTTCCAAGACATCTTCATTCTATTCTAGACAATAACCAAAACTGCATGCGTCGCTACTGATCAAAAGATATTTCCCTGAAGAAATAAGTTTGAAGAAAGAATGACAGGCGCTGCGAGCGATAACAACGCACTCGTATTGTACAGCTGCCTACAGAAGAAGACTCAATTCAAGCCGACGATCCAGACCGGCAGGTTCTATCGACTCAGTGACGTAGGTGAGGTTTCCGAGTCACTTCAAGTCTTATATTTAAATAAATGCCTTGACTCCATAGTGAACGAGAATTAGTTTATGGACTGAATGAGCAGTTTCGACATGATCACATAAGAACGGTTTGAAGCAGGGACTATCATGGGCTGGGTGCACCCATGGGTGCCCACTCAATTCTTCCGATTATCTGGGTTGGGTATGAATTTTTTGACTTTTCATGGGTACTGGGTGGGCATGGGTATGCAATTTAGAAAAAGTTCGCTAAGCGGTTCTTTTACTGACAACCAGATGTTTTAAACAGTGAATATGTTTTTTAATTGACATAACACAACAATAATGACTTTGGCAAATTATGATACAACAATAAATCTGTAAGAATAGGCAGTAAGATTTTTAAATCATGTCTGATCCTAAGTCTGATCCAATATGATGTTGACCGCAAAGTGTTCGATATGTCCAATTCAACAGCAGCACACAGGTGCCTGATATTGCTTATCGTTAATAGTATGAAAGTTAACATGCTACAGGGTGTTTCATAAATAATTGCAATTTTAAAATCGTTATTATTATCATATAAAACGGGTTCTTTACACATTTCAAACGCCCCTACACATCAGAACACTGTGACATTTGCATTTATGAACTTGGTTTGTCTCTATCTAAGAAAACGGCTCAACAATAGCTTCCTGAAGTTCGATACACTTATTGGGTCTTCCGCGGAGGTGGCGCACGGCTTGGGACACTTCTCCACAGTCCATGGAGTCAGCAAACTCATGTACTGTACTGTTTCCTTCAGCTGGTCCAGGTTTGTTGGTGGTGCCCTCCTCAGCTCTGCCAGTGTCAAAGACTAAAACCGACCAATGGCGTATTAATCCGTGAAAAAATGGCGGGAACAATGAACAAAACCGTGACCAGGATTTGCAAATAAATCACGACATGGTGTTGCATAAGAAATTGCATTTTTTTAAATCGCAAGTTCTTATGTATAAAATAGGTCGAGCACGTGCCAACTTTCAAGCATTGGGCCTGTTCCAGTCGCGCCCTTTTCTCCTCTAAGTTGCTCCAACTGCAACTGCTCTGTGTTCAAGAATACGACTGGACCAAGTGGGAGCAGCTTTGAGGAGGTTAGAAGTGCGATTGGAACAGACCCATTGTTTAAAATTGATAAACATTTGGATATTTAACAAGTTTCATGTCAATTTTGGCATCATGGCCTTGGTCATAGCCGTTTGAGGGTGGAATATGTCAGGTTCACCTCATTTGCTCAATGATAAATAATACGCCATTTGTCTGTTTGGTTACGATTTACATGTTCACCCATTTTCCACGATTAATACCGCTATTTGCGTCGATTTCGGCTTCCCTTGTAAAGCTGGCGCACCACAAACCAACCCTAGACGAGCTGAGTAACAGTGGCAGAGTTATCTGACTCCATGACTGTGAGAAGTGTTCCTAGCCGTGCGCCACCTCCGCGCAAACAAAGAAGTTATTAACTTCATGGAAGCTGTCGGGACCGTTTTATTAGATATTAGAGACAAACCAAGTTATAAAACAAGCACGTCCAGATTTTGCTCAGGGGGCCACTCGAAAAAAAATAAAAATTGCTCCTAAAATCTCACCTATCTAGGTAAATCAACATTTTCCCTCAGCACATATTGCGACCGGGGGGGTAGGGTCGGTTTCAAGAAATCATCATTCTATCAGTGTAATATTTCGCTCAGGGGGGGGCATACCACCGTGCCCCCCTTCTCGTCCCTGACATAAAATGTTCGATTGTTCTGATGTGTAGGGGTGTTTGAAATGTGTAAATAAACCGTTTTATATGAATATAATAACTATTTTAAAATCGTCATTCTTTATGAAACACCCTGTAGAATAATGGTTGCAAATTTTGTCTGCCTTATCTGAACGGGCCCCAATGGGCATGGGTATCAATATGATGAATTTGAATGGGTCTGGTCTAGGTCTGGGCTTGGTGTTCATGGGCTTCGGCTGGGCTGAGCTTGGGGTTTGGGCACCCATGATAATCTCTATCATGGGTGCCCAATATATATATGTATATATATATATATTTTAACTCGTGGCAATATTTTCGTTTGGCAATATTACCATAAACTTCTTGATCGTAGTACCTCATATTATGTTTTGTAGTAATTGTCTAGCATTGTTGAGATCAAATTTCGTAATACAATTATTTATCCGAGACAATGCATCAATAATATCTTATCTTATATAGCAAGAACCAACATGGTACACAAAATACAATTCCTTGAAATAAGCTGAGACCAACTGATCCAGGAGTTAAAGCGATACCAACAGAGCGCAGGCCCTTCGCTAAAGTTCGTAAGTGAACTTGGCACCTCGGATTTACACAAAAGGAGTTCCACTCATCCTGCGACCACTGAGCGAAGCGGTTGAAAACTTTTCCAACTAGTGTCTTAGAAATCGCACAAGTTGACTGCCTCGAAGAATCAGATCAGGACAAAGCGCCAAGCTGTGACCGTAAGTGGCCAAATGTTCTGAGAGCTGTACGAATGGCAATATATCTCAGCCAGTCTTCATTCCTTCTAAAATGTGCAAAAGAAGACTCATTTATGTCACGTAAAATAATTTAAAACAAAATCGTTGGATATATGAGGGCGTATAGGATATAGAAGGGCTACTACACAGCTTCCTATCTTATCTGAGCTTTGAAACGTGAAATATTTACTTCGTTTGCATTGGTTTTATTCAGTTTAACAAATTAAGGCTTTAATTTAACATTTACACAATTGCTTAGTTGACTTAAGATTACGTGTCACTTAAAGGGAATAGTTCACCTTTAACATTAGGTTTTGAGTTGAGATAGCCAAGTGTGCGCATCTCGAAATGACTTGGTTACGCTTCACATTTTCCAATAACCTCTTAATTATTAATATTCATCCTAAAAAGTCGACCGGTTATTACCCGGTAACTCCAATGCTGATTGTGATTTTCTCTGAGCAGGACGTATGATTATGACCACAATGACTAAGACTTGGGAAAGGAAGTGTAGACAAAACCATACTGTTCAGTACCACATTCTTTTTATTGCAAGAATGAACTTTTCAGGTAAGCTATGCATAGTGATGTTGATGTTTAAATCTTCTATAAACATTTTTCAACACGTTTGTAGCTATGCGTAGCGTCACGCTGGCCTGAACGTCCCAGCTCGCGTACAAATGATTATCTGTCCTCCCCACTCACCGAAACCCCACCCGCACCAGTACGCCGTCCGCTGTTGATTGGCCGCCCGCGGCGCAGCCCCCGGCATACTTGTGACACATAATCCAACAGCCGCCCAGACACGGACACGTAGCCACATGCGACACTACACTTTCATTCAGTTAAAATCTAATTATTGCACGAATACCTACTTAAAGCAGTACTGTGATGGTTTTCAAAGGTTGTATTTTGCCGCATCTTCAACAGTTTGCAAATACCCATGTAACGACACGATCCCCACTACTAAAATTCAATGACGGTTGCGTGCGTCCAGCCACGATTTGCCATTTACTTTAGGAAAAAAATATGAATTATCACCAAAATAATATACATTTTTAATTGATTTTTCGCGTAAATATAGGTTCTTTACTTATTAATATATACTTAATTTCTTGCTTCTCGTTCATCATTCTGAACTTTTTCTCGTCATTTTTTTTCAAGGTGAACTATTCCCTTTAAGGTGCGACAATCAATTATAAATGCATGTGAAATGCAAAATGCGCACATGGGACAGAAAAAGCAATTCTGCTGAATTCTGAGTACGACCAGCAATAACACCTTCCGCTACATCCACTTGTTGTCTACCCGACCCACACATCTCCAGATCGCCTGCTCTGTACCTGCAGCTCCAGTCTGACAGCGCTGCTGTTGACGGCCTCCACTGACGTCAGAGTGACCAGTGACGTCACGGCGCCGGGACGGGAGGTGACGCGAAGTCGCACCTCGGCGCTGCTGACCTGACCCGACCGTGACGTCACGGAGCAGCGGTACCGGCCGCTCGCGGTCACGTCCACACCTGCGGGGAATACAGGTTACGTAATATCGATACAGGGATTTGGCATCTAACGTCACACACTATCAGCTGCATGTCGTTTAAAATAGATTCTTCGATTCTACCCTCTTACTAATTCTGGAAAATATGATTCGCTTTATCGTTATATTATTCCGGTTTCTTTCATGTTGCTGTGAAAATTGTATCCTCACAACCTGTGCGGTGTTGTTTCGAAAAGTGTGTCCAATAGAAATGTTTGCCAAGGAATTCACTCTGGAGCTCTTCGCCTGCAAAACAAAGGACTCCTCCCGGTATAAGCTCGAAATACAAACAAGCTGACGATCACAGGGGCCGAACATAAACGACCGTCTGGGGAATAATACCGCAGAACCAGCAACAAGACGAGCGAGCTGGCGAGCCAGTCACGACGAGTGGTATAGAACTCACCTGTCAATACCAGACGGCCGTCTTGGTCCACCTGCATCTGACTGTCCTCGTGGATCGGCCTGCCGTCTCTGTACCAGTCGACCCTGCTACCGCTGACGGGACAGCGCAGCCGGGCGCTACCCGTGCTCGTCCTGACCTCGGTGACCCCGCCCCGGTCACCGCCCCTGTCACCGGCCGTGTCGCCGACCCAGAGGAAGCCCCGCGCGACAGCAGCGCCTGCCTCGCTCACAGCAAAACAGCTCCAGAGTAATTCATCGCTCTGCCGCACGCTCTGAAACGGACAGGAGATTTAATTACAACCGCGTCCGGGACAAAACAGAAGCCAGCGGTTTCAGAAAACAAAACACACCAGCGACACGTGCATAGAGAGCTTCGCGCGGAGACTGGGAATTGGAGTTAAATAGCCCGCTGTGGCGGCCGCCCTCCGGCACTAGACGGCCCCGCGGGAGGGCCCCGGGACAGCATGAATCCAAATTAGCCGAGTCGGCGTCGGGCCGACCGCGAGTGTCCCTCTCGCTGGGGGCAGCAGCCTGTCGCTGTGAATTATGGCCGGTTTCGGCAGGCGGCGCTGCCATTGTGAGCGGTGGCGGCGGCGGGGCCACTGGCCTGAAGCGGCCGTGCTGTGTGTCGATAACGGACGGCCATTTCTCGGCCAGATGATGCATCGCCGCGCGGGACAACTGAACCAGAGCTGAACTGGTGACCGCTGGACACGACGACATTTGTCCGGCGGCCAGATCACAAGATGTCAAAACTTAATTCTCCTAAGTGGAGAGCCCAATTGATGTTTCGGCTAACAAATGTGCAGATCCTAACAGATTGCCTGGTTTTCAGGGCGATCGGTCTCGTCTTGATCTGGCCTGTCACCAACTACTGTGGAGCTCAGATTGTGGTGATCCAACACGCCGCTCGGTAACTACCTTGATGTGCAGGCTGCCGTTACGGAGGATGGTGGCGGAGCCGTGTGAGCTCCCGGGGAACATGACCTGGTCACGGCCGGCTGCTGTCCAGAAGACGACTGGTTCCGGGTAGCCTGAGGCGTCACAGAGCAGACTGACCTCTGACCCCGGCCGGGTTACCAGGTCGGCCGGTGCAGCACGGAACTCGGGCAGAGCTGAAAGGTCAGCTCAGTGTCAGACGCCGCGCGTGCTCTCAGTCAGTGGGCGTGACAGCTGCGGGATCCAATCAGGGCCCGGCCACTACGCGTGACCTTTGAGGTACACTGCATACATAAATTGTCGAAGCTGAAGCAAACTCATGTATGCCTAGGATTGTAGGTATAGCTCAAGTCAATTGATGAACAGCCATCTTTTTCATGAATTCATTAAATACATATTTGTATGAATAAACGAGTATGGCAATCATTCCCATGGTTGTCGCCATATTTTGCTTTATCGTATTATCATGAAACATTTTCACATTAACATAATCCTCATATTAACATTACTCTTTATAACGAGTGAGCGCTTCGCGCTCGCTCGTAATAAAGAGTTATGATGAGATTACACGGGTCATGCTTATTGATTGCGATTACACCAAAGTGTAAAAATGCATAACTACTATTTTATATTGAAGCATGCGTCTGAATACAAACAAGTTTCCTTTCTTGGTCATTGGCTCGCTATTGTTATTGACCTAAATATCGTAACGACTTTTCCGTTCTATGATCAACTCTCATGAATGTTGCACGCAGGACCAAAAAATAATGTTTGAATGCCGAGGTCGATGTTATGATGACGAACAATAGGCATGTACTCAAAGGTCGGAGTCGGAAGCTGGTCAAAATTTATAAGCAACCTTTACTAGCAAAATC
The DNA here is from genome assembly GCA_014673585.1 of Semibalanus balanoides. Classification (NCBI taxonomy): domain Eukaryota; kingdom Metazoa; phylum Arthropoda; class Thecostraca; order Balanomorpha; family Balanidae; genus Semibalanus; species Semibalanus balanoides. The sequence continues at coordinate 45,322 of VOPJ01015883.1, read as the reverse complement.
CGACTATATGTGTCATTTTGGATGTTTTAATGTATTTGCATCACAGTCTAATCTTCCTGACACAATCTGAATGCGTCTATTTCAACACATCGTGATGTTTGTGCTTGGCCACCCTCGCCCCTCAGTAGGAGCGATCGTTAACAACAGACTCTTTCCTGCTCAAGCTTCCCCCTCACCGAAACATATGCAATCCGATACAAATAGCGCTGCAGAACGTACGGAGGGAGGATCGCTCGCTGGCATTAGGTAGTCATAAGTGGCGTAACAACGTGCGCTTTCGTCACCCATGAAAGAGTCACCAGCACCACGACAGGGCCTTTAACCCTACAAATGATGCGAGATGAGATATTCCAATGTTAGAGCAGCTCGTATAAAAACGTTACGGCCTTGATTGAGCTGACGTTGCGCCTGAATGACATGAAATTTGCATGGATATGATACTTTTATGAGACGTGTGGCAGCAAAGTGATGAAGGGAAGAGCTTAAGTGCTTTTAAACCACTGGGACGGATTGAAGGCATTTTTGATGGGGCATCGCGGGAAGTTCGGCTTAAGTCGGCGCCCTTCCAGCATCGCTGGTGCTCCATCCTCGGGCATGGATACTGGCACAGTCCGGCTGTTTGGTATTTTGAGACCTCTAGTTGCTGTAACGTTGACAGCCTAATAACATCTTAGGGTGCCGCAGCGAGCAAAAGTCATGCTATCTGCAGGAAAGGTGTGCCAATGCATGCAACCGCATACTTAATGATATTAGCCCGAATATAGCTCCAGGCCGGCTTGGAATTAATATTTTGTATGCACAGCCCTTTCTGAACAATGTGCCTGTCGATCCCAGACAGGATCATCATATATATTTGAAATACCTTGCTCCCATTGAACCAACTGGGGATATTTCAATAATTAAGAAAATATAGCAAATGCTCGTGCCTTGGCATTCAGATGCAGCACTTGTGAGCAATAACAACAGCAGTCCTGTGCTATACCGTCACAGCTGGGGAGTAACATATACGCCTCCGAAACCTCCGTAATACCGTAAACAGGCAATCCTGGCAGCATTAGCTGGCTTCTCTGGTAATCTCATTTCCGCCGCACAAGTCCCTGTCCGCCATCCGCGGGTCGGGCGATCTGTATGCGGTGGCTGGGTCGCCTCGCCTACTTACCATGCACGGAGAGACGGATGGTAGCGGATTCACCGCCTGCCTGACACTCATACAGGCCTCCGTCTGCCACGGTGACGTCACGTAGTGTCAGGACCACGCCGCGGCTGGTGGATGGCAGGGCTCGGCCGTCGGTCCGTCGCCAGAGGGTCGTGGTGGGGTGTGTCACCGCTAGAGGGCAGGTCAGCTGCACTGTCTCCCCCCGCAGGGCAGTGACACCCGCTGGACCGCTGCTGTCGCGAACTCGCGGCCGCGCTGTGGAAACCAGAGAAACGTCACTGTCTGCTCGACACAAGCAAGATGGACAAGATTTGAAGAAAAAAAAATGCCAGAGCTTTATTATCTAGGCTGTGCTATAGATCAACATAATGGAGTTAACAGTGCATGTTTTGCAATGTAAAAACGGTTGCTATTTGTTACATTGTTTAGTTTGATAATAACTGCTAACATCGAAGCATGATGTCAACCTCATTTTGTTGTAATACCATTTTTTTCTAACTATTTCGGTCGACCTCGACCGGGTAGGGCAAGATCACTGCGTGACCGTGTAGGGGGAGGGGGGGGGGGTACGAACCCTCGGCGTTTGGACCCTTATTAAGCAAGAGCTTAGATAAAAAACGAACCTGCTGCTTGCAACAAGAAGAAGCTATTGACATTCAATTTAAAGGTCCTGTATCATTAGGATCTCTGAGGTCATGTCAAAGACCCAAATGTCATAAAATCGTAATGTGTAAAAAATATTAATTAGCGAGGTAAAATTGCAAAGGTTCATTTTAGTATTCTGAATATACACCAAATTTGAAATCAACATAACAAAATGACCTAAAACCTGCCAAATAAAAAAAAATGTCCTGTCAGGTTGTTTAAGGTCATTGACCTCGGTTAGCCTTTGGAAGCCCATGACTCAAGTGGAGCATATAGTTATGTAAAATTGATCCCAGATTTTAAATCAGCATCATAAATTGTCCAAGAAGCGGACAGAAGCCAAAATAGACATCTCAGGTCATTGGAGGTCTCAGGTCAGTGACCTCGGTTTACCTCTGGAAAGGTTAATCGATATGATAATATCTGCTGAATCCACAACTGTCACCTATAGAAACTCCAGTGCATATGCTCCTGAACAACAAAAACTCAGAAAATACGCATGTAACTAGGATCGATACTACGAGACGCCAGTTTCACCAAACACGACCTTGAGAAACAGGTCAAAGGTCAAATTCCATCGTATCCAACAATCAAACCAATAGCTACTTACCGTAAGAACAATATTGTGACATTCCAAAACAGTAGACCCATGCTCCCTTTAACCCGCGCCCGACTGGGCCTCTGCATTTCCTTCGCCCGACTGGGGGTGTTTGAACACCCCCCTCTCAACCTCGGCTCCCATTGGTTACGTAGAGCCCCAAGAAACCAAAAGATCATGGAGTTTCGAAGCCGTTATCAGAAAATTCAGCATTTCGCAAACTATTTCAGACTTTCTGTTTTCGCTCACGTCAAAAGCTCAGTCCACTAGAGGTCATCGCGAAGGTCAATTGTTTTCAAGTTTTTTTTATGACATTTTTGCTCCAGAAACCCCAAATATCTCGGCGAAACTAAAACATGCTATCTTTAGAAAACAAACTGTGCTTTTAAAAAAACTCGATCGCTAGCCATTGAAAAAATTGCCAATCGCCATATATGTCCTCAAAAATCTTGAACCTCAGGTCAATAGTTTAGGCTCTTTAGAGGTTCATTAAAGTAAAAAAAAAAAAATATGATTTTTGGCAACATAAATATTTTTTCTGTGAATTAACTCTTTCTTACCATAACAAAGAGAGATAACGCCATTACTGTTTATCTGCCATCGGTGTTTCTGTCTCAATGTCAAGGCAGTTTGAAATATGTCAAACAAAATTCCTGATCATATGTAGGTTCAACTAAAAAAATGACCTCAGTTCAAGGGGTCAAGTGGTGACCCAGAAGCCGTTCACTTGTTGCATATCAGTAGATGTGTGTCTTGAAGAGACAAAACACACTGGTGGAACATTTCAGTTTCTCTATCTTCATTATGTGCCAGAGTATTATTTGAACGAAAATGGTGTATGAATTGGGGTGACCCCTCGGGATGACCTCAGATGACCCCGTCTATGTTCCCTGAGCAAAACCATGGCACTTGGCATCCGATACACATAATTTATCATATGATTAACAACATCCATGAAGGAAAGGTTGGACTGATCATCGTCCACGCAAAGAAAGCATTTATTTTATTTCTCAGATGTGTGGACTTATAATGGGGGAAGATTTCGAAAATTTTGACCCGACCCTTCAAGATCACTCGCGATAAATAAATCCAAAATATACTTTGTAGATACTAATGGACTCTTAATGTAATCCCTGAAAGTCTTAATATCGATCCCTTAAAAAACTGGTAAGATATGGCACGACCGGCAAAAGCGTTTTTTGTATGGTAGCGGTCATTGGACCTGACTGCGTGACCTGACCTGACCTTGATACGAAACTTGGATTTTTCGCAAAATTCCGGAAAGAATTAGTGTGGAATAGTATGTTAAATTTGGCGGCGCTAAACGCGCCTGCCACGTTTTTCGTTATCTTGAATAAAACATTGCAGGGGGGGTGTTCAAACACCCCCCCAGTGGGGCGCGGGTTAACAGGAAGCCTAATTAATTTAGCCAGAGAAGCGACTGCCAGAATTCTAAGCACGTGAGTGGCTCCTTCACCTCTGTTGCGCTGACCGCGGCAAAATTGCCTCCATTTATTCCGCATTAGGCGGGGTCGCTGGCAAAACGCCAACTACATAGAAGCCTCGCGAATCAAGGGAAATAGCGCGCCGGTCGCCAGGAAGCTTTCTGCCAGCTCTCCTCCGGCTCTGGTCTGATCACTCGGGTTCAGCCGCCACTTACTGGCCGGGGGCGGCTCGCATCTGGAATACGATCAGTCAGCACGCCGGCTAATCAGATCAGTCAGCGTCAGGGTGGCAGCTGGCCTTCTCACCGCGCGGCGTATCGGCTACGGTGCCGGGGGGAACGGGCGGCAGGAGCAGATTTGTGGCGGCCGGGAATCCGCGAGAAGCCCCGCCGCCCACCGCCGAGCCGAGCCGCTCTCGCCATCAGCAAAACAGCTCAGCTCTCTCGAGCTGGCGCCCCAATCCGGGCCAGTCGTGGCAGCGCTCTCCGTCGGAACCGGAGCACATTTTTCGTCTGCGGCTGGAGTTCCCTGGGCACCATTGATTCCGCTGATCCTGGGATGTCTTTTGCATGCCAACCAGACTCGGGAGATCAACACCAGAACCCAGCGTCAGAGCATCAGATTCACCGCCGGAAAGCAGAGCTGGCAGTGGAAGAGGACGCCGTACAGCCACACAAAGGTCAACCAAGAGACGCATTTGGGCCCACAGATTTGCTGAAGCACATCATTTCGTTAAATGAAAAAAGTGAATATTAAAGCCATCCGAAAATATGTCAAAGACTTCGAAACCCTGCGGGATTTATAAGTTCGAAAGTTCAAGGGCTCTTTATAAAGATGCGTTCTGTGCAATGTGCATTAGCTAGAAGCGAAAACTTCTGACATATTGTACAACTTTTCTGTCAGTCTTTCAGCTGGGCGGGTTTTTAGAGCTGCTTTTGCCAGCGGCCGCAGACGGAAGGGAGCCGGCACCGTGATCAGCTGTCGCCGGCACAAACAAACTCTGCCAGCGGCTGCCGATTTATAGCGTCCATTCCGGCCAGGAAAATAACCGAAACGAGCCTGTGACGGAAGATGAAACGCACCAATCCGCCCGGGCCTCTTTCGGTGTAAATGAAGCGTTCTCGGTTATGACGTCACTCCGGAAGTGCTGGTAAGGAAAGGCGCCACTCGCAGCCAGACAGCAAAGCCTGCTCGTCATTGTGCATTCCGGTGCATTTGAAGCTCTGCAGCAGGTCATCATCGCAGCCCGAGCCAAACGGCTTGGAGATGCCGTAGCGCGGGAGGTCCCAGAACAACGCTCCCTGTGTGGTGGGGTTTATAAAAAGTGACGTTTTTAGACCCGACTCGGCTCGATGCCTGGCTTGATACAGGCTCCATTTAGTCAAACCAGTGAATGTGAGAACCTACCTTACAAATAATCAAAGATATTTTTTTAAAGATATAATAACGACTTATTCATTTGTACTTTGTTCGCCTAACGATGGCTAAAAGCACTAACTCGAGATCCAAGACTCGACACTAGTCCATCTCCTAACACTGACCTCGGACGGAGAGACGGGCAGTGTTGGAGAGCCGCTTCATCTGGGCGTAGTTCCTGGCTTCGCAGACGTAGTCTCCAGCATCAGAGCGGGTCACGTTATCGATCACCAGGTCACCCTCCCGCGCCAGCCGGTACCTAATCAGAGCGTCAGTTTATCGATCACCAGGTCACCCTTCCCGCGCCCAGCCGGTACCTCCAACCTAATCAGAGCGGGCTTCACGTTTATCGATCCACCCATGGTTTCAACCCTCCCGCGCCAGCCGGTACCTAATCAGAGCGGGTCACGTTATCGATCACCAGGTCACCCTCCCGCGCCAGCCGGAACCTGGGGCGCACACTGCGTCAATGTTACTTATCATGCAACCTGTCCAATGCCTGCGTGTGCCATATATGGCACGTGCGAAAAAGACAGAGCCGATATCGCATATATGCGATATCGGCTCTGTCGTTTTTAAATATCGCATGCAACACTTATCGAGAAAAGACCACACATCCAAAAAAGTATAGGTTAAAGAGACAATATTTTCGCATCCGCATCGCATAATAGACGCACCCAATAACTTATCACTTGACAGTCTAAGCAAATCATGCCTAAGCTGAGGGTACGGCTTTAGTACTTTGGTTCGATAGTTCGGTTTTGTGTTGTCACCCACCTGCGACTGTCGGTCAGATCCAGGGGCCGGCCACTCCTGAGCCAGCGCACGGTGGGCGGAGGGTCGCCCTTACAGTGGCACGAACATCTCCAGTGTGACTCTGCGCCGACGGTCGCCTCCGTGTCCACCGGCCACTGAATACGAAAATTTTCGGTTTCCGCGTAAACACCTCCAGAAAGGAGAAATAGAACAACGCCGTTTTTCCACCAGCCAGAGTGAGATTCGAAGAGAACTCTCGCCACGGTAACACATTGCCGAAATGGGGAAGAGAATATTATGAACAAAGCCGTGTCCACGCGGCCACGCGAAGAACTTCGGTCCCCCCGCTAACATGTCCCGAAAGGGAAGAGATGAACAAGCCGTGTCCACCGGCCACGAACGAAACTCGTCCCGTAACACTGCAGAAAGGGAAGAGATGAACAAGCCGTGTCCACCGGCCACGAACGAAACTCGTCCCGTAACACTGCCGAAAGAGAAGAGATGAACAAGCTGCTCTGAGCACCGACTTCATCCGGGACTTCCCCGGATCGGTGAGCTATACGTGACACGTTTCACGCCGAAGGTCATCGGATGTCCATGCCAAGGCAAATCATTTAAAACATGTATAATCTCTTTAAAACTCATCAATAATAAAACTAACTAGAGCAATTTGTGTTTGACATTTTACCTGTTGGTAAATTATGGTTCATATTAAGTTGTAGTTCAGTAAAAATATAAATAACTTATTTACGTCTATCCAATTTAACTGAACGTAATTTGACATAAATATGAGTTGAGTAATGCTTTATTAACTTAGAGGGTCTCGACCCACTTAGAGCCATACAAGTAATGCCAAGTATGTTATGCAAATAAGAATGAAACCAGATTGTATTATTCCATTTTGCATTCACTTGTTCCCAAGCTGGAGTTGTAACGCCTCTACTACGAATGGATTGTGTGCACACTCGAAGCACTCACAACCCTGGTTTGGAGACGTTTGCCAGCTTTAACAGAACAAACTTTCAAACACCGCGCAAAACTAGAGCTGCTACGAGCGGAGTTGACCGGCTTTGTGAAATATCGTGAACGCAAAGCCATCTGCACGTCTACAAATGCTCTGAATCACTGCAGTACTCCATCAGCGGATCACTTTCTACATTTTATTTTATTATTTATATTACACAACAATAAAGTGTATCTGGCTTTTTCGTAGTTATTAACTCTATTGCAAATTCATGATAAGTAATAACGATGACTTATTCAGTAAAATTAGTAATATTTTGGTTTGTTTCGATATTTTAATTGTTTTAAATCCTGTTCATTATCATCATGGCTATTTGCGTTATTTTGATGCGTGCAGGTTTATCAATTCCAATTTAAGTGACTACAGTGATGCCCCGTGGAGACGAGGCTGAAGCACACTATCAATCGATCCTGCCGTAGCAGCTCAGCAGAAGAGCCTGGCTGCGAGCTATTGACGTGCACGAAGCATTGGTATATATTTACCCACCCAATGACGTCACTTGTCCTGTGTGTATCGTCACCGCTACTGACAGAAATAATGACACTGAGTCTGACTATATTCTGATAGCCCCCGATGCGTCATCAGTCATCACCATGTAAAAACATACACTGAAGATATATCATGATAACATCACTAGAGGACTAGAGGTATGTGCATACTCTAGCCTCCCATCAGTTTCAAAACTGAATTGGTAATGGCTGGTTGATGCGCAAACTGTTATGTTTTGTTTAAAGCATACCATCTGAAAAACAACTATCATCATCATCATGCTGCTTTGCTTTTACGTGAGGCAAAACGCTCAGTGGTCCCCTTGGTCATTCCTTTTCTGTCTTCTACAGTTGATTGAAGCTATTAAATAGAGTGGAAGTGATACAACTTGGTGAGCAATAAAGAGAGAAAAATACATTTGGGAGAGGGAAAAGAAAAACCTCTGCTTTGCAGTGATCAAAATACATAAATAACCTTATGGATGCGAGGGGTGGCATCAAATAACAAAAGACGCGCGTAACATTTGCATCTCCCTTGCTCTGTGGAGCACACCGCCTTTCATGTTGCCAGAATCAACTGAAACGTCTGAACCGTCGGAATGCTCGTCCTTCTTGGCAGCTTTATGTGGCGAGACTTCAAACCGCTCGCTCGGTACAATGTCACAAATCATTTCGGTGACATTTACTCAGAGTAATGTGTAATGCCCGCAGCTCCACGGGGGTTAGCCCGTAACTACGCCGAAATAAAGCCTCGGTCGGAACTAGGAAAACGGTGGCCAAGGGGCTTCCTTGGTCGGACGTCCCCCTGCAGTGAGGGAGGGTAGCAGAGAGGGAGGCAGGGAGTGGTAGGGTGTGGAGCACTATGCTCGACTGGTTTGCGACAGTCGGGGGAAGGCGATGTGACAGCGCTGCTCGGTTGGCGTCTCTGAATGTCGGCACACATTGGCGGTGGGTGGAGGTGGGGCCGGGTGGGGGCGGGAACACGTCCGCCTGACAGGCCGTACTCGGAGAGAAGAAGGAAAATAGAGCGGAGAAAATGGGCACAGGCGGGGTAATGGTTCGCCCTTCCGGACCGACAGAACCACGTCCGCTGACGAGGGGAAGGGGAATGAGGAAAGAAGAAAACCGGTATGGAGCTGAGAGAAAGAGAAAAAGAAAAAGAAAGCAGAGAAAGGAGAAGAGAGAGAGAGAGAGAGAGAGAGAGAGAGAAGAGAATGCGAGACGAGAGAGAGAGAGGAGAGAGAGAGGAGAGAGAAGAGAGAGAGAGACGAGAGAGAGAGAGAGAGAAGAGAGAGAGAGAAGAGAGGAGAGAGAGAAGAGAGAGAGAGAGAGAGAGAGAGGAGAGAGAGAGAGAGGAGAGAGAGAGAAGAGAAGAGAAGAGAGAGAGAAGAGAGAGAGAGAGAGAGAGAGAGAGAAGACGGAGACGAGACGGAAGACGGGAGAACGAGACGGAGACGGAGACGGAGACGGAGACGGAGACGGAGACGGAGACGGAGACGGAGACGGAGACGGAGACGGAGACTTCATGGCTTACGCCTTTGCGGTATGCACAAAATTAGCGAGTGACTTTAAGCGATCAGTCGTTTCGACAGTAGCCAACGACTACCACTTCCTTATATGAGCTTAACCCGCGCCTTACTGGGAAGGGCTACATATTTATAGATCCCCTCCCACCCGTTATTTTGTAATATCTCCTAAACCAAACAGCGGTATCATCAACTCAAACTTTCCGTACCGATGTCTCACATCAAATTTGGCCAACAATGATGCCTGAAAAAGTTATAGCTTTTGAAGAATCAAACTAAAATGAACGTCAGAGTGACGTCATGTTCTGCGTTTTTTTGTTAAAATAAGGGTTTTGGCGGAAATGCTCTGCATAAGTACATTTTTAAATATAAAGTTCGATGTCATAAACGAACTGACAGAATAATGATCTTGAACAATCAAACTACTTCTCACACATTACAAAATGTTAAAAATGCACCATTTTGAGAAATCCAAAGGCATTTTTATTGTTTTTACAAAATTGTAAAACATATTATCGATGTTTTCAAAAAACGAAATATATGTGAACGAGAGGAGACCGATAAACAGGTGTAGCAAGTTTGAAGTCGATATCTTCAAAAATGACTGACTTACAATCTTTCAAAGACAAAATTCGACCACCCTACAGCATAAACATGCATAAAAATCGCACTTTTTGTACTCTATTTATATGAAAAAAGAAAAAATGTTTTATGGTCATTTTCTGCGTTCTAGTAGAAAACGAAACCCATTAAACATTGTTTTAAACTCCTAATGAACCGTAATCTGGGGCAGTTTCAACTCGTTTACATTCGGATGACCCTTGACCTGACTAGGTAAAAAAAATAGCTTAGAATGGTAGCTAGAATGTGGTCAGATAACACGAATCATACCAAATTTAGCAAACCTGATTAATGTGTTTAATCTATCGCTTTTTGGCGCGAATAACTCCCTCCACCGGATTTTCGTGACACGGTCAATCATTTTATCTTTGACGTGACCTGTGACGTCATCGGTGACCCTGAGGTTAACAATATTAGGTCTCCTTTGACAGATTTGACAGGGATATCGAATGCCGTTTGCATTGTTAAGATCGGTCTAGTAGTTCTGAAGATCAGAGGGGGTGGGGGGCTATAAATAACCTCCCCCAGTAATTTGCGTTACAGAATATACCCCAGTAACTCGCGGGTTAAGTGAATGTAAAAAACTACATTTAACTTTAACAATACTATGTACAGCTATTGCTAGGATATGGTGATAATGAAAATATCTTAATGCTTTCAAAGAAGGTACATGAAAGTATCGAATTTAGATAATAATTGGAATAAAATCATATCTTCAACGACAATACCTATCTTACTAATAAACAAGTGTTTATTTGATACGAAACATATTTGACATCCTATTTCTTGAAATGTATTACTTGAAAGTTATGGTCCGTGTATGTCATTTATGCACATATTTATTATTTTGAACACAAATTAAGAAACCGATGTCACATAAAAGATTGGCTTAACGTAGGCTCAACAGGCTTTAGATTGAACATCATGCACCTGAAAAGTTGCCGAATCAATCAAAATTCAAACAAAAGAAATTAATTTCTGCGACTCACAAAACACACCTTGTTCCTGCGCCTACGGTGCTCGGCGCCACTCCTCACGCCGGGGGGGGGGGGGCGTTTAGACGCCCCCTTCTAACTCGGCTCCTATGGGACCTAGACATAAAAAACATGCGAGAGGTCGTCAGAAGCGATTTTGAAACTATTTCGGTGAAAAAATTTATCAGGTCAATATTAGGGTCACCAGAGATCATCAAAGGTCAGATTTTCCAGATTTAGGACTTAGCTCCAAATACCCAAAATTATCTCGGAAAATATGATAGCTAGGAGCAAACAAGTGAAGAAGCAATAGATAGCTATTGAAATTTGCAATCGCACCCAGGTTCTCAAATTTCATCTCAGTTCTATAGTTTGGGTTCAAGAGGTCATTGAAAGTAAAAAGGTCTGTTTTTTACCAAAAATGTTTTCTCGAATAACTGTTTACTTAAATGAGATTGGAAACATATTGTGACACCATCGTGTTTGTCTCGTCAAGGCGCTTTGAATCATGTATATGGTTGGTTACCAGGTTAGGTCAACCTATAAAAATGATCTCAGGTCAAGGTCAAGTGGTAACCCAATAAGGTCATGCGCATATTGGGAGACGCGTCTTGACGTGATGCACAAATTAGTGCTGTTTTCACTTCTCTTTCATAATTTTATCGAGAGTTATTGACAAAAAGGTGTTGGTGACCTCGGATGACCTCGGCTGACCCTCTAGGGATACCAGATCAAAGACTGCACATTTATCTTCAAGAATGGCCTATAATAACATGATAAAGAAGGAATTGGGTTGATATCATGCGTATTCTTAGAATGGAAAGCATTTTAATATTTCCACATTGACTTATAATGGAGAGTTCAAGAAAATGACCTGACCTTAGTTTACCGATATGAACAATCCGAGATAAACGAACTATAGGTAGTAATTCTCTCATGTAATCCTGTAAGTACGAAACCGATCAACAAAAAACTCTGGCTTTGGTAGGACCGCAAACTTTTTTGGAGGAGGGGTCACATGACCCGGCCTGATGACCTGACCTGACATGACCTGAAGTAAAAAATAGATAAACCTTGGCAAAGGATCAATAAACAGGTACTGAAAATTTGGTGGCGCTACGCGCCGCCGTTTTTCCGATATCCCGGAAAAACCTGAGGGGGGAGGCGTCTAAACGCCCCCCGGCCCGGCGCGGGTTTTAATATCATTGATTCATTCATGTTAAGTAACCACAATACTGTATCTCTGAAACTTTAATCAAGCTTTAATGATATTCATGTGCCTAACTTATCGTCTAATCTAACTGCTGATGATAAGCAGTCACGCCGAGTTATGCAGTGAACTGGCCACAACTTACCATCCCTGCATTAGTGAAAGAGCTTCACGTAAATTTATTATACCTACATGAAGCGCAACAACGTACTACAACTGAGCAACAACTCGTATGGGTGGCTTAATCCAGTGCACTATGATCACTAAACTATATCGCATGGACCGTGGACACCCGCCACTGACATTATATGGGGTGATGCGGTGCCACAGCTTACATGTTACGTACGTCTGTTAAGGTTACAGGGCAGGTTTTGCTTGCACATACCTAAAAGCAGACTAGGAAAGCTTCTGCTTCATTATGCTATCCCCAGCCGTATTGAATCGTGTGATTCTGTGCTGTATAACATCAGCACAACTCAACATATTTACGCCAGCCACCAGTCTCCTTCTAAGGGACACTGTGTGTCGGGTGACTTTACAGCCCAGACCACGTCCACCTCCACTGCGTCAGCACACACTCAACCCACAGCCTGGTCTGGAGGGAGCCAGGAGTCATTTCACAGCTGGGCTCCGGGGAGTAGTTTGGCGTGGACTTCTGAAGACCACTCTAAGGCCAGCAGGCCACCGGGCCACCCGAGATGGATCAACTCACTGACTGAGAGCCGTCTCCAAGTTGTGAGCACTCTCAATTGGTCCCGTCTCCCTCTGTTCCTCCCTCTGCTCCTCCCTCTGCTCCTCCTTCTGCTCCTATCTCTGCTCCTCCCTCTGCTCCTCCCTCTGCTCCTCCCTCTGCTCCTTCCTCTGCTCATCCCTCTGCTCCTACCTCTGCTCCTCCCTCTGCACCTCCCTCTGCTCCTCCCTCTGCTCCTCCCTCTGCTCCTCCCTCTGCTCCTCCCTCTGCTCCTCCCTCTGCTCACTTCTTCTCATTACCTATCTCTGCTCCCTCCCTCTGCATCCTCCCTCTGCTCCCTCCCTCTGCCTCCCCCCTCTTGCTCCTCCCTCTTCCTCCTCCTCTAGCTCCCCCCTGCTCCTCCCTCTGCTTATCCCTCTGCTTCCTCCTCTCGCTCCTCCTTCTGCTCCTCCCTCTGCTTTCTTCCCTCTGCCCTCCCTCTGCCCTCCTCCCTCTGCCTCCTCCCTCTGCTCCTCCCTCTGCTCCTCCCTTGCTCCTCCCTCTACTCCTCCTCTTCCTGTTCCTTCCCTCTGCCTCCTCCCTCTGCTCTCTCCCTCTGCTCCTCCCTCGCTTCCTTCCCTCTGCCTCATCCCTCGCCTCCTACCTCTGCTCCTCCCTCTGCCACCTCCTCTGCCCCATCCTCCCTCTATCCTCCCCTGCTCCTCCCTCTGCTCCTCCCTCTGCTCTCCCTTCTGCTCCTCCCCCATCCTCCCTCTGCTCCTCCCCTCTGCTCTCCCTCTTTCTGTTCCTCCCTCTGCCTCCTCGCCTCGCGTCCTCCCTTCTGCTCCTCCCCTTTGCCTCCTCTCTCTGCCCATCCTCCCTCTGTCCTCCCTCTGCTCCTCCCTCCGACCTCCTCCTTGCCTCCTCCCTCTGCCTCTCCCTCTTCTTTTCCTCGCCTCTGCTCCCTCCTTCTCGCTCCTCCCTCTGCCCTCCTCCCTCTGCACTCCTCTCTCTGCTACCTCTCTATGCTCTCCCTTCTGCTTCTCTCTTCTGCCCTCCTTCCCTCTGCTCCTCCCCTCTGCCTTCCTCCCTCTGCTCCTCCCTCTGCTCCAATCCCTACTGCTCCCCTTCTGCTCTCCCTCCGTTCCTTCCCTCTGCCTCTCCCTCGCTCCTTTCCTCTCTCCTCCCCTCTGCTCCTCCTCGGCTTTTATGCCTCCTCCCTCTGATTCTCCTCCCTCTGCCTCCTCCCTCTGCCTTCCTCCCTCCTGCCTCCTCCCTCTGCCTCCTCCCTTCTGCCCTCCTCCTCTCTTCTCCCTTGCTCCTCCCTCTGCTCCTCCCTCTGCTTATCCCTCTGCTCCTCCCTCTGCTCCTCCCTCTGCTCCTCCCTCTGCTCTTCCCTCTGCTCCTCCCTCTGCTTCCCTCATCGCTCTTCATTGCTTCCCCCTGCTCTCCCTCCTGCTCCTCCCTTCTGCCTCCTCCCTCTGCCTCCTCCCTCTGACCTCCCTCCCTCTGCTCCTCCCTCCGCTCCTCCCTCCGCCTCCTCCCTCTGCTTCTCCCTCTTCTGTTCCTCCCTCTGCTCCTCCCTCTGCCCTCCCTCTGCTCCTCCTCTGCCTCCTCTCTCTGCCTCCTCATCTGCCTCCTCCCTCTGCTCTCCCTCTAGCTCTCCCTTGCTCCTCCCTCTGCCTCCTCCCTCTGCCCCTCGTCTCTGCCCCTCCTCCGTCTGCCTCCCTCATCTGCTCCTTCATCTGCTCCTCCCTTCTGGCTCCTCCCTCTGTCCTCCTCTGCTCCTCCCTCTGCTCCTCCTCTGCTCCTCCGTTTCACTCTGCTCCTCCGTCTGCTCCCTCATCTGCCTTCATTTGCTTCCCTCATCTACTTCCTCCTTCACCCTCCCTCAAGCACCAGAGCATGGTCGACTTCTGTGACGGATCTGTTCTTATCTTCTTTACACTGATTTTAGTGTCAACTGTATATTGAAAAGAACAATTAATAATGATGTCTGGATAACATATAAGATGTTTTCAGAAGAAGATTATTAAGATACTAAAACAATGTTTAAAAATAAGCTAAGGTTATATAGATGGACACAAGATATAAGATGGTTATCGTGGGTGGTGTTAACTGACACTGATACACAGACAGGTTGTTGTGTTTCAAGCGCATGATATTCCGCAGAGTTGAATGCTCCGTATCCAACACATTTTCATCCAGGAATCCTCGCACGTTCAAGGTTGTGTGCTCTGAGCTGGGAAACTTCAGTTCATAACTTACAATGGCCGGTGCAGAAACATCCGAATTTCACAGCAGAGATGTTATAATTGGGAATTTTTGGAGAGTTCGTTTTACACTAGGACTGTTGGGTGAGTTACACAAACAAACTTAAGTTCATGTGTGGGTCTCACCAACAAGCATTAATATAGGCATAAGGAGCTAGTAACTTTTACAACTTATGCTATTCAATGTGAGTGGGGCAAAATAACACCAGTACAAATTTGACGGCATTGCTTCTCACATATTGCACATAACTAATAATGTGCCGAATTTGACAGACGGGTTTTGTACGCTTACGAAGGACTGTGTCCTTTGCACGCGTTGCGCCACAGACAATCGATATACAAATGGAGTTGGCACTATATACTCCCACCCGGGGCTGGGCAAATGCGTTATATTTACCGAGTTTTTTGTTTGTTTTTGCTTAGGACTGAGTGCCAGTAGGCACGAGGCCTGTAGCAAAGAAGCCGAGGTAAATCAAACAGGATTTGCTCAGCCCAGGACTGGGAAGATATTTACCACATGCTATTGAGATGGAGTAGATAAACTTGGTAGAGAAAGGTACTTATGAACTCTATGAGAGATAATGAACAAATGTTTATTGTCTCGTTATTTGTGATTTAAAGTGTCAGATCCTGTCTTCAAAGATAAGTCTCCAAAAACACTTGTATTTGGTTCACGCCCCTCGATGAGCGTGCTTTGTGTTTCGATACAAAATACACATGAACCTCGTGTGGAACCTTCTAATTTTGCGCCAGCTGTTAGACTTATTTGGGAATGGATCAGATCTGACACTTTAAAAATCACCAATAACGAGACAATAAACCATTTGTCATTATCTCTCATAGAGTTCATAAGTACCTTCTCTTACCAAATTTTATCTACTCCTCTCAAATAGCATGTGGTAAATTATCTTCCCAGTCCTTGGGCTGAGCAAATTCCTGTTGATTACCTTCGGGCTCTGCTACAGACTCGGGCTAACGCACTCAGTACCTAAGGAAAACAAAACAAAAAAACGCAAACAATAAAAATCATATACACCTCTACCGGATAAAAGTATGTTCGATTTTAACCCCTCTGTTCGGAATTTTCTGCCTGAAATTATTAGGGAAAATCAAAAGGACCACGGTTCAAAACCTTTTCCCAGATACCATCAACATTACAGATACGAACAACATCAACAACATAGCCTGTCCGGAAGCTTTTCCCAAAAGCACGTGCTAATGGTATGTGGTAAAACAAGAAAGAAGTACAAAATTAGACATACAAAATGTCAAACCTCATGAAGTGAGTCCATTAATTTAAACCAAGTTTACGAAACATCTTAGCCTGTGACGCATTTCAGCTTCAAACTGACACATGTGCAGATTAAAGTTTATATATTTATCCTCATAATGTCCAGAAAGATTGAAATGCCAAGGAATGCTACCCAATACGCTCCCCATTTTTTACGTTCCATTCACGGGGAACAGTTCCTTAGAAAACAAACGACCATCAAGAGCACTTATCTCAATGAAAGGAATCGGTCGCGCGGAATAAGAAGAAAAATACCGATTACTTCAGGAAGAAGATGATAATTGCGACAGTCCCCCATCTAGCAGTTTTCGCTTTCAATGAAAGCCGTTAAGATATTCTAGTCGTACCAAGCGATCAATTATATCAACTTCAACGAAACAAAATGCAACATTATTTTTTATGTTCCCGGCAATATTTTACATGATTAAATCAAACCCTTCAACAATATTTCAAATATTTAGGACTTGAGACAAAATATACATTTCAGAAAAAAATGTGACCTGGATACTCATGGGTCAAACAATAAAGCGATTGCGAGAAAATGATCTGTTCAATTGCCATCAGTTGCAATCGTTTTTTTCAGTTGCCATCAATAATCATTAGAAAGGACATGCAATGTTATTGAGTTTAGGCATTACATGAGAGCGTTTATTGAGTTGCACAAATTGTCTCTCATGACTGACTGGATCTGGATCAAGTCCCATTAATTTAGCAAACTACCTCAATGCCCCGCAGAATCAGCAGCAGCAGCAGTAGTAGCAGCAGCAGCAGAATCAGCAGCAGCAGAATCAGCAGCAGCAGCAGCAGCAGCAGCAGCAGCAGCAGTATCAGCGGAGTACCTACTGAAGACCTATCCAGCATCCAGCCACGAAGTAGCAGCAGCAGCAGTACCAGCTGATTACCTACTGCGGACCTATCCAGTCTCTAGCCGCAGATCAGCAGCACCTCAGCTCGGAAAGACGGGGATTTTCCGTCTGAGGAGCTGTAATGGAGACGCTCATTTTGCGCTGTACCGCCGGATAAACGCTGATCCTGCCTCACTTAACCGAGCGCGGGACTGAGCCTCGGCGAGGATACGTAGGTCGTCGTCGGCTCCGAGTACCACTCGAGGGCGTCCAGGGCAGCAACAGAGGTCACGTGACCGACTCGTTTCCGCTGGCCCGGAGAGTCAGAGGTCGGTGCACTATTGAAGCAAGATTTAGATCGTTTGTTACCGTCACGTGGCAGTTTATATTTAGCAACACGCTGCAGCCATAAGCGGATCGTTTTCAAACGATTTAGATCATGAGATGCGATCATGAGCTCGATTTGCTGGAAGCCTTCAGTTCACTCAGGTGATTCGGGGATGTGATCTAGTGGAATGCTGGTTTGCTTTAGAGTGACGGCGATGTTCTTCTAGAAAGACAGCCATGGGACCTTAGTCATGAGTCACTCCGTGATGGCGAAAGCACGATTTTCCGCTGGCACCATTCGGGCTTCTATCGAGCGAGCCGACTTGGCAGTTGCGCGGCGGCACAGATTCGACCTCATCTCAGCACCACTGCTGCTTTCCCATGGTCCGGCCCCGCCTCCTGACGAGGGCGGCGCGGGGCGGCGGTGATGAGTATCGATTGGTGGGCGGCAGCGCGGCAGACGCGGCGGGTGCCCGCTCCCTCCCGGCCCGCCGCTGGGTCTGCCCTGTTCCGGCCGTCTCCGCCGGTTTCCGGCCGCTCCGGCTGCGTACATCCATTACAACGGCAAACAATCGACGAGCTGCCGGCGGCCGCCGCCGTCCGCTACTGCCCGTGACAGCTGATGACTGCAGGAGGTGCTGAGCACGCACACCCATCCACCGTGATGAGGCCGCGAGACTGCGGGAGGTAGCGGGGAGGTTTGCGGGGAGGCGCGGGGAGGCAGCCGGGGATGCAGCGGGAGGAAGCGGGGAAGGCACGCGGGGAGGCAGCGAGGAGGTAGGGGGAGGAGCGCGAGGCCAGCGGGGTGTCAGCGAGGATGGTGTCGGGGAGGAGGAAGGGGAGGAAACGGGGAGAACGGGTAGGAAGCGGCGGAAGGCAGCGGGAAAGCAGCGGGCGGCAAGCGGGGAGGCCAGCGGGGATGGCGGGGAGGCAGCGGGCGGCAGCCAGCAATAGTAGAAAAGAGGCGGGAGAAAATGAAGGAACATTGAGCGACAAGTAGGAGATCATGCGGTAAATCCGGAGATGGGCAGAAGCCGGGGGATATAGTCCGAGCAGGCTTGCACACGCCATGCCAGAGTTAGAGCGTGAACGGCGGCAGGGAGCTTGGTGGGTATAGGGGAGAGGTAGGGGAGCGAGTGACAAGTGGAATGATTGTGCTCGAGCAGGGTGTGTAGAGCGCAGAGTTGGAAGGGGGGGTGGATGTTGGTGCACAGCATGAGGGGAAGAGGAGGGTGGCAGCGAGCGACAGCAGGAATAATTGGTGCCCGCGCAGAGTGTGTGTAGGGCTGTAGAGGCCGCAGAGTGGGTACGGGGGGAGGCCAGTTGGCCATACAGATTTAGCCTGGAGAATGATGGAGTGAGACGCATGCCCAAATATTGTGACCACGTCTGAGAGTTGTAGGGGAAATATTGACAATGACAACAAGACAAACCAGTTTGGGTGCTTTAGACAGGGATACACACGGAGCCACAGGACACAGAGGCTTGAATAGTATGCAATACATAATGTATTTTATGCAATGAGTGGCATTGAATGATTAGTTTATGAAAGAGCGACAGGCCGAGTTCATACTGAATTTAAGGCCACGAGTCGCATGAAAACGATTTAGTGCATGGTCGTTTTCGAGCGAAATGCAACTTTTTCGAGTAGAAGATTTCAAATGTACAGATACATATTCTAGGACTCAATGCCAGGGTCAATTGACCTAAGCGCTCTATGCAGTGTATTAAAACTCACTCCCGGGAGTGTTTAACCTCCAGTTAATTACACGACTAAAGTTAAGCCCCCTGGTCAATGGGAAATACTTAGTTCGGCCTGCACTAATGTCATTTCTTATATATCGCCGTTTCTTTGCAATGTCTGTATGCATTTTGTAGCCACCACACATTGTCAAATATTAATGAATACCTATCATATTCCTGTATTTGGCTCTTGGTCTTGTATTAGCCCTCGCACCCACGATCTTGTCTACCAACGTAGCTTGAATCTTGATACTAAAAGTAGATAGACCTTCCATCCTCATCTCAGTTTCTGGAGCGCACGCCCTCTGAACACACAGCTTTATTCTGGACAGGAGAATATATGAACCACCGACCAGACACTATCCATCACCGTTCATCCGAACAGTTTGTCTAATGCTGAGTCTCATGACCCGCCGTCGCGCCCAGTGCCCTCCATTCGGGCCGGGTCCCACACTAATGAACCTCCAACGACCCGCGCTATGGCGTGTAATAATGTGGCTGTTACAAAGGCCGCCAGCATCGGCCGGGACGCCTACGGTGGCGCATGCGGCCTTAACAGGTGCAATATCCGCTCCGCAGTGATGACGACATCTTGATGTTCGTGTTGCAGGCCGGGGTAACGAGTTTAATCTCAAGACCAGCTAAACCAACAAAGATTCCGCACATACGGCATGCGAATTTCGCTGTGACTGGATGTTGGAACATGATATATTCTGTAGTTAAGTATGGGAGTGACTTTGAAGCTTAATACTACTACCTTCCCAGCCAACAATTAAGTTGGGCACTGCTGGGCAACTTGGGCTAACATGGGCATAGCCCGGTTTGCCCAACTTAC
Organism: Semibalanus balanoides; assembly: GCA_014673585.1. Taxonomy (NCBI): domain Eukaryota; kingdom Metazoa; phylum Arthropoda; class Thecostraca; order Balanomorpha; family Balanidae; genus Semibalanus; species Semibalanus balanoides. The sequence continues at coordinate 25,479 of VOPJ01015883.1, read as the reverse complement.
GAGTTTCTCTTATTGGGTCCACTTCGGTTTGTCCGCGCTGGGCAGCTAACCAGCTTGGGCAGGCCCGATGTGAAGCCCAAACAATTATACTCGGGCTGATATTGGGCAATGCCCGACCAGAATTCACACTTTGATGGTGAGTGACGTTCATCGCATGACGCTTAATTGGTGTTTAAAGCTGAGTGACGCTAGTTGTAAATAAAAAAAAAATAAACAAAAATAAAAAAATAAAAAATAAAATAACCGAAATAAGTTGATCAGTTTCACTCGGGCTGCTCGGGTTGCCTGATCAGGCAGCCCAGGTGTGTACTTTGGTCCTGCTGGCGTATGCTGGTTTAATAACGCCAGGCAAGGACCCAACTTACAGCCTGGGCTAACCCAACCTATTGGTCGGGCAAACCCGAGTGCTGCCCAATTGGGACCCAATCAGAATTGCTGGCAGGGTTAATGAAAGAAAGAAAATTGTAACTTAACGCTCATTTTATGTATAAATATTTAAATAAAATTCAAAATACATTTTAACCCGCCATTGGCTGGGGGGGGGCGAAAAACGCCCCCCTCAGATATTTTCACAATAGCTCACAAACGAGCAGCGCTATCAACGCCAAACTTCGGGTACCTTATCCTACATCAATTTGGCGTCTTCAATGCAATT